>PVJO010019245.1:0-34782 GCA_004026905.1 Hystrix cristata | reverse complement strand
TCCAGTAAATTTAATGTTTCTGTTTTAATGTTTAGATCTTTGATCCACTTTGATTTGAGTTTAGTACATGGTGAGAGACATATATCTAGTTTTAATTTTCGACATGTGGTTAGCCAATTTTTCCAGCACCATTTGTTAAATAGGCTGTCCTTCTTCCAGTGAGGGTGTTTGGCTTCTTTGTCAAAGATGAGGTATTTGAATGTGCCTGGGGTTGTTTCTGTATCCTCCAATCTATTCCATTGATCCTCAGGCCTGTCTTTTTGCCAGTACCATGCTGTCTTTAATACTGTAGCTCTATAGTATAGTTTTATGTCTGGGACTGTGATACCCCCTGCTTTTCCCCTGTTGCTTAGGATCGTTTTTGCTATTCTTGGTCTCTTGTGGTTCCAGATGAAATTCATGGTTGTCCTTTCTAATTCTTTGAAGTATGTTAGTGGTATCTTGATTAGAATTGCATTAAATCTGTATAGTAGTTTAGGAAGTATAGCCATTTTCACGATGTTTTTTCTTGTTGTTTTTTTTTTTTTTGGTGCTGGGGATCGAACTTGGGTCCTTGTGCTTGCAAGGCAAGCACTTTAACCACTGAGCTAAATCCCCAGCCCTAGATTACATCTTTTATCTAGTCACATGTTGATTGGTATTTGAACTCTATTTTGGGGGTATTATAAATAAAATTACTATGAACATTTGTGTATATCTTTGTAGGGTATATGCTTTCATTTTTCTTGGGGAAGTACCTAGACGAGAAATAGCTAGTTCACGTGATAGTTTGGGTGATAAGCGTATGTTTAACATTTTAAGAAACTGCCAAACTGATTTCCAAAGTGGAACCATTTCATATTCCTTCCAGCAATGTATGAAGAGGTCCACTTCCAACCTCTTTACCAACATTTAGTTGTCTTTTTTATTTTAATGAATGCGTGTGTGGGAGGGTAGAATCTCATGATTTTAAAGTGCTTTTCCCTAATGTTTGATGATGTTGAGCATTTTTCCTGCGCTTACATGGCATCTGCACATATATTTTGGTGAACTGTTGGTTTGAATTTTTTGTCTATTTTACAGTGTGTTTGTCTTATTGGGTTTTGAGACATATTTATGTAACTCCCTTATCAGTTTGAACATGGTGTGTTCCATCTGAACTCATGCTGGAATTTAATCTCTGTTGTGAGGTATGAAGAGGATGGAGACTTATCTGACGATGGTGTTCAGAAGTAGAGCCTCTGAGTGAGGACCAGGGTCAGGTAAGGACACCAGGTTAGAGCCCCGTGATCGAATGCTAGCGGCCCTCTAAGAGAGAGAAACCAGAGAACACACGTGCTTGCTCCCCATCTCTGGTCATGTAGTACCCCGAACGCCTTAGGACTCTGCCAGCAAGATGGTCACTGCCAGATGCAGTCTCAAGACCTTGTAACTCTAGAACTGTATATCAAAGTAAATCTCTTATTTCTTTATAATATTCATAGCCTGTGATACCGATTTCTTTATAATGTACATAGCCCGTGATACTTATTAAGCAACAGAAATTGGAAGAAGCAACTGACCCACCAGATACACAATTACCAACATAGGTGTAAAAGTAGCACAAAAAAACAAGATAACATGATCCTTCCAAAAGAACACAATAAATCTCTAGCACAGACCCCTCCCAAAAAAGGAGATCAACAAACTGCATGACAAAAAATTTAAAAGAATGGTTTTAGGGAAACTTAATGGAATAGAAGAAAATAGAAGACGATTCATGTCATAAGTGAGAGATTCAGCAAAGAAACCACCAAAATCCCAGAAATCTTGGAGCTAAAGAATCAGTGAAACTGTAAATATGGTGTAGAGCTTCAACAGCAGATTTAATCAGGCAGAAGAGTTTCTGAGCTTGGAGACAGGTCTTTTGATATAAACTAGTTTTTTTTTTTTTATGAAGAAATCTTTTGAGACTTATGGGACACCATTTCACTAGGTGTCCCAGAAGAAGAGAAGAGAAGAGGATCAATGAAACAGGTTAGAAGATGCAGAAACAACCCTAAACATACTTAAATACCTCATCTTCGACAAAGGAGCCAAACACCCTTACTGGAAGAAAGCTTCTTTAATAAATGGTGCTAGAAAAACTGGCTTTCCACATCCTGAAGACTAAAACTAGACCCATGTCTCTCATCACGTTCTAAAGTAAAATTGAAGTGGATCAGAGATCTAAACATTAAAACAGAAACACTAAATTTGCTGGAAGATAGACTAGGAAGAACTCTTGAAGACATAGGTGTAGGCAAAGACTTTATGAATAAAACTCAGACTGCAGGGAAATAATACAAAGAATCAAACAACTGGGATCACATCCTATTAAAAAGCTTTTGCACAACAAAAGAAATCACCAACGGGGTGGGGGACAACACACAGAATAGGAAAAATATTCTGCCAGGTGTTCCTCAAAGATCTAACATCTAGAATATATAGAATATATAAAAAACTAAAAAACAAACAAACAAACAAACTGGACCCCCCCCCAATTTAAAGACCCAATCCAAAAATGAGCATCTAAAAATGAAAGGACACTTCTCAGATGAAGAAGTACAAACAGCAAATAAATGAAAAAGTACTCAACATCACTGGACATTGGAGAGATGTAGATTAAAGCAACGCTGATTCCATCTCACTCCAGAAAGAACAGCTATTATCAAGAAACCAACCGGTAACAAATGCTGGTGGGGCTGCGGGGAAAAACAAACCCGCTTCCACTGTTGGTGGGAGTGCAGACTGGTCCAACCATTGTGGAAATCAGTGTGCGGATTCCTCAGTTCCATTTGATCCAACTATTCCTCTTCCTGGTATCTTCCCAGAAGATTTAAAAGCATCCTACCACAGTGATATATGCATACTCATGTTTATAGCAACACAGTTTATAATAGCTAATCTTGGAAACAACCCAAATGCCCAGCAACTGATGAACAGATAAAGAAGATGTGAGTTTTTAATATGATAGAGTACTACTCTGCCATAAAAAGGATAAACCTGAAACATATATAGGTAAATGGATGTACCCTGAGAACATAATCTTAAGTAAAATAAATCAGACACACATGAGTATATATTGCATTGTTTAGACTCTGGTATGAGAAACCATAAGTATAAATAAGGACAAAATGTATAACAGATATTGTGGGGAAAAAAATAGTCAAATGGGAAGGACAATTAGGGAGGGAGTGGGGGAAAGGAAGGAAGAGAAAAGGAAAAGAGAAAAAAGAAAAACATGAAAAAATGTAAATAAAGCTGTTGTAAATAAGGAGGGGAAGAGGAGTTGAAGGGAGGGGTGGGGAAGGGGCAAACAAAAAAAAAGCCAAGATATAGCATGTACAGGTACAAATTAACTATGATGAATGTGATCATTATGTATATATAAAATGTACCAATAAATATTCTTGGTTCAATTTAAAAAAAAAGAAATATTTAAAATGTTAAAAAAAAAAGAAAATATATACAACAAAATAAAGGCTAAAAACTTTGCAAATCCAGAAAAAGTTATAGCCTTCCAGATCCAGGAAGTTCAGAGGACCCCAAGTAGATTTGATCAAAAATAACCCTCTGTGATTATTGCCAAACTGTCAAAAAATAAAGCATTCTACAAACAGCAAGAGAAGAGCATCAAATAATTTATAAAGAAATCCTTATTAAACTAACAGCAGACTTCTCTGCAGAAACTTTATGAGCCAGGAGAGAATACGATGATATGTTCAAAGTCCTGAAAAGAAATTTCCACCCAACAAAAATGTCCTTCAGAGATGCAGCATACTTTCCAAGATAATCAAAAACAGAGGGAATTCATCCTCACTAGACCCACCTTAAAAGAAAGGAGTCCTCTCCAGAAGCCAAAGAATAACTTCCATAATGAAAGCACACAAAAATAAAAACTCAACAGTAGAGCAGACACACAAAAGAGAGAATCAAACCCTATCAATATGAAATCCATCAAATCACAAAGATGAACAAGAAAGGGGGAAAGAAACAAAAGATAGACAGAATAACCAGGAAAAAAAAACTAAGAGTGCCAGGAATATGTCTCTGCTTGTCAGTAATAATCATGAATGTGGGTTGGGGATTTATGTCAGTGCTAGAGTGCATGCTTAGTATGTGTGAGGCCATAAATTCAATTCCCAGAACCAATAATAATAATGATGATGATGAATAACAATCCAAATGTAAATGAATAAAATTTCTAACTGCAAGTCTATAGACTGGATGAATGGGTTTTAAAAACTAGACCCAGTGATATCTTACCTACAAGAAAGTCCCCTCAACAGAGGAGACACAAAAGGAGTGAAGGGGATGACAAAACATATGCAGTACCATGGAAATGGAAATCGAAAGTGAACAAACTATACTTAAAGAGACCTTCAATAAAAAACAAAAAAAAGGGGGCTGGGGATTTAGCTCCGTGGTTAGAGTGCTTGCCTCACAAGCACAAGGCCCTGAATTCAATCCCTGGCACCAAAAACAAAACAAAACAAAAACAAAACAAAAAGACAAAGGTGGTCACTATATAATGAAATAACAATGGTAAATATATACATACACTGAGAAAACCTTAACAGACCAATAACAAGTAAAGAGATTGAATCAGTAATAAAAAGTCTTCCAACAAAGAAGTCCCAGGACTGGAGGACTTCACTCCTGAATTTTACCAAGTTTTTGAATAATTAATGCCAATTCTTCTTAAACTATTCCAAATTATTGAAAGGAAAGGAACCCTTCCAAACTCATTCACAGAAGCTAGCATTTCCTGATACTAAAACCAGACAAAGACACAACAAAAAAAAAGAGAAAATACTACAGACCAATATTCTTGATGAAAATAAATTTTAAAATTCACAACAAGATCAGACATGGTGGAACATACATGTAATCCCAGGACTTTGGGAGGCTGAGGCAAGAGGAACACAAGCCTGACCCCTGCCTGGACAAATCAGTGACTTAGCAAGACGCTGTCTCAAAATAAAAATTAAAAATAGTTGGGGAGGTAGCTCAGTGTGAAGGCCTTGGGTTCAATCTCCACTATCCCCCAACCTGGACTGATAACATAAAAGTAGCAAATTGAACCCAAAAAGATTACATTCTACGGTCAAGTGGAACTAATCCCAGGGATGCAAGGATGGTTCAATCTATACAAATCAGTAAACGTTAATGTAGCACATAAACAGAATTAAGGATTAAAAACCACATGATCATGCTAAGAGACACAGAAAAGTCACTCAATAAAGTTCATGTTTTAAAAAACCCTCAAAAATTAGGTATAGAAGTAATGTACCTCAACATAGTAAGGGTTACATATGACAGACTTGCATCATACTGAATGAAGAAAAGAGTAATCATTTTCTCTAAGATCAGGAATAAGACAAGGATGTCCATTTCACCAATCTTATTCAAGTAGTATTGGAAGTTTTAGCCAGATTACAAGGCAAGTAAGAAATAAAAGTAATCCAAATTGAAAGGAGGTGGTTAAATCACTCCTGTTTGTAGATGACATGATTCTTTATATAGAAAAACCTAGAAACTACTCTTAAAAAACTGTTGGAACTGATAAATGCATTAAGCAAGATTACAAGACCCAAAATCAAGATCAGTGGCTTTAATATACCAGTAACAAAACCACTGAGAAAAAATTATCATTCACAATAGCTAGAAAAAATTTAACCAAGAAGGTGAATTATCTCTACAATGAAAATTACAAAACACTGATTTAAGAAATTGAAAGAAATGGAAAGATATCCCATGTCCACTGATTGAAAGAGTATCATTAAAATGTCCATACTACCCTAACTGATCTACAGATTCAGTGTAATTCCTATCAAAACACCAATGATATTCTTCACAGAAAAAGGACACCCCTAAAATTTGTATGTAACCACAAAAGAGCCCAAATATCCAAAGCATTATTGAGCAAAAAGAACAAAGCTGGAAGCATTATGACTCCTGCCTTGAAAACATACTACAAAGTGACAGTAATCCAAATAGCACAGCACTGGTATAAAAAGTCATGTAGACCAATGGAACAGATAAAGAACCTAGAAATAAATCTATGTGTTTACAGACAACTGATTTTTTACAAAGGAAGAAAGAACATACATTGGAGAAAGGAAAATCTCTTCAATAAGTGGCACTGGGGAAACTGGGTATTCATCGGCTGAAGAAAGAAATTAGATCCCTCTGTCTCATCATATGCAAAAATCAATTCAAAACTAACCGAAGGCTAAAGACCCAAGACTACTAGAAGAAAACACAGGGGAAATGCTTCAGGACTTTGGTTTCAGGAAACGTTTTTTAGATCTGACTGCAAAAACACAAACTGATAAATGGGGTTATATCAAACTAAAAAGCTTTTGTATAGCAAAGAAAACACCAAAGCAAAGAGATAACCTCCAGAATGGGAGAGAAATTTGCATATTATTCACCTGAGAAGTCATTAATTTCCAGGATATATAAGACATCGAACTCAGTAAATTACAGATGATCAATTAAAAATGGATGAATAATCTGAATAGACATTTCTCAAAAGAGGGTATACAAATGGGCAACAAGTATATGAAAAACGTTCATCCCTAATCATCAAGGAAAAGTAAATCAAAATTATAATGTCTTCTCAGCCCAGTTAGAATAGCTGTTTTCAAAAGCCAAAGGGAACACTTTTGTGTAAAGGTGTGTCAAGAAATCAAACCATCTGTGCCCCCACAGGATGTCAGTGTCAAAGTGTCCCCTAAAGGGAGTATCAAGCCACAAGTACCCACCAAGGAGTTTATTATTCAACTGGGGCTTGCCAAGAACAACCTCAAACCACCAGAGCCCACCAAAGAGGGCATTATTCTGCCATGGCTTGTGAAACAAAGAACAGCAAATGACCAGAGCTCCCTAAGAGGGAGGTGAAATCACCATTGCTCTACAAGGGGGACATTATACCACTGATGACCCCCAAAGGGAATGTCAAACCACCGAAGTTCCCATCTGGGGGATTGCCAGATAGCCCCTCACTAAACAACACTGAGGCTCCTATGTGGCTGAATCCTCCTAGGAAATATTAACTTGACACATTCCTCCCATCTTCCTCCTATAGACGACTTTGCAGAAAATTTAGCTATACCTCATAGCCTTCTTCCTCTTCTTCTCTGTGCCTTCTCTGTGTGGGATGGTGGGCAGTGGTCAAAAAGGCATGCAGAAGGGCCAGTGAGGCTTTCAGCAGCGCCATTCGGGTCTGTGAAGAATGTCTACACAGGGGCAGGGCAAGGGGAAAACTGTGGTGTGCAGCCCTGGTTGCTCTCTGGGTTTTACAGGGTAGTCTCATCTTAATACTTTCACGGTATTTCCTGCTAAAAGAGTGACTGATGAACATCAGCATGTAATAAAGCAACTTCTCAGGAAGCCAGAAGGCAAATGGTGCATTTTTTGTGCCCCTCTAATCACCTAAGTGGGTGTTGGGTACATTAGTGCCACCATCTGAAGTCTGGGAATGATGATGGAGCAAAGATCTTAGCTCACACACATATTTTCTGGTCTAATGTTCAGTGGGATTTTGCTAATACCTTGTGGTTGGCCAATTACCCAATGAGATGGTGGGCACGTTCTCACTCAATAAATAGCTTTTCTCCTTGAGAGGAAACTAGAGCTGAGAACAAACATCTGAAGCTCCTCTATCTGGGAGCCCAGAATTATCAGCAATGAGTTGGGTTCTACTGTGTGACCTTTAAGCATTCACACTGCCTCTCTGGGTCTTAGCCTCCCCATCTGCATGATGGCACAGGGGCAGGACCTTCCTTCCGGCCCAGTTTTATCTGACTACTTGCAGAGCTATGTGAACATGGTTGGAACAGGCTGTCTACCCAGATAGCACATCGCCATCCCAGAAAGTGAGACTGTCTAGTTTGGGGCTTCCGTTCACACACATCAGCCCTTCCCTCGCCCTTACCAGCAGCTGGGGAGATCAGGAATAGCACTCCCTGGGTTGTGGTTAGGCACACAGATCTGGGTGGCTCAGACACTTGAATATGTGAGGGCACACAGGACCTGGCGCTACTGAAATATCAGGAGACCTTCAGACACATTGCAAGCACTCCTAGCTCAAAGGGATTCCCCACGGTCACAGCTCTAGGAAGTCATCCTAGCCACTGCCCCAAAGATGCCACACCCAGTTCACCCCTGCCCTGTCCGAAGCCCACCCCTCCAGACCTACCCCACGTAGGCCCAAACTCGGTCGTCTCATCCTCATCACAAAGCAACATTTCACAGGCCTCCACTGGACACAGGATTTAGCACAAGGCAGTGCTGTTCTGGGAGTTCTTGGACATGTCTTGGTGAACTGAGAAGTTTCTGGGAGGGCGCAAGGGTCATTCTGGCTCCACTGACCCTAGTTAAGACTCAGAGGCTGATTCTTCCTCTAGATCCCCAGCCCATGACACTTAGGTCCCCACCTCAGACTGACGTCCAGTTCCCCCAAACCCATCCTGGTCCCAGCAGGCCCCTATCAGAACACCCTTGGCTCAAGCACTCCAACCCCCATATCCAGAGTTTGGCCAGGCTAGCACACACCAAGGAAGCAGTGACACAGACCACTCCCCTACAGGTCACCGTCTTGACCCAAACTCCCTCCCCCAGCAAAGACACTGTAGGGCCAGAGGATGAAACACATGCTTTATGCCCTGAGATGATCAGGGAAACTTGAGCAGAGGCCCAGCACTTGCACTGCAATATACAAAAGTGGTCCATCTTCCTCACCCCAGCTGAGGATGCTCGACTTAGAAGTAACCCAGTCCATTGGATTTCAGAGTATCCTATTCAATGCATATTTGGTTTAGTTGTTCCCAGTGTGGACAGAGAGGTTGTCGTCTCAATTCCTCTGTCCCCACGGTACACAGAAAGTCAAAGCAGGGTTGGAACTGGTCTGAGACAAGAGAGGCATCCAAGAGGCACAGGCTGTTCCACCAGGAAGGTCACAGCAAGCCAGGGGGAGAAACTTCCCACAGACGGACAGAGGGAAGTTCTGACCTCAGTGGACAACAGGTCAGAGGCCCAGCAGGCATGCTCAGTGGTGGCCGGCCAGCCCAGCAGCCTCCCTGCCTGGATGGCAGAGGTCTTCCCCAGCTGCAGAGGTAGCTGAGATGCTAGAAAGCGGGCACAGAGCCAGTGTCTCTCCTCCCCCTGTTCACTTGGCACTCCTGGAGCCCCGCTGTTTGCTCATGGCTGTGAGCATCTGGCTAATGTAGGAGGTCAGGAGGTCATCCATCTTGTAACCCTGGAATCAGGGGTGAGAGAAAAGTAGAGCACAAAGTGGGATGTGACCAGCCACTCAGACCTGGGCACAACTCCCAGGCCTGAGGCAAATCCTGTACTGCTCACGACTCGGTCTTCCTGTCTACACAGGTGAGGAGTTAGACAGGTTCTAAGCTACCTGACCCCACATTAAGCCCCCGCTGTAGTTCCTCAAACCTGGGCGGCCTCCCTCCAGGAGTGACTGTAACAGCTTCTGGATGAGCTATACCTTGGAAGTTTGAGCTCAGTGCAGGAGGTCTGTTTGCTAATGGTTGGCTGTCAAATTCAGGAGCTCAAGGGCTACACCCACAGGCTAGTGAAACAGTAGTTGTTGAAGGAGGAGTCTGTTCCTCAGCCTCAGAATAAGCTCCTCCCCCTGGCCTATGCCACACCTCAAACTGACCTGACTTTGGCCCCAGTCTAACCGTTGACGTTGAAATACCAGGCTATGCCACACACTCCAGTTTCTTTCAGGGGATGGGAGGGCAGCCGAAGCTGCAGGTGAGGCAGGGACCCCTGCCAGGCTGGCAAAGAAGGGCTCTCACCAGTGATGTCTCACAGAGCAGTTTGCTCCCTCGCACCAAGTTCCCAATGGTGATGTGGAAGTAGGTGTTGCCGCTGCTCCAGTTAGAGATCTTGGTGAAGGGGTGAGTAGTCAGGATGTCCTGAGAGGGCAGAAAAGGCATGAGGCTGCACAGAAAGCCACAAGCCTCACTCTTCCCTAGCTTCAGAGGACAGACACCACCTCATGGAAGACCTCGGGCCCTCAGATGAAGAACAGCACAACAGGGAGAGGCCAGCTCTGCATGGAGCTGCTGCAGGAAGACAGCTGGACAACCAAGAAAACCCAGGAGGTGATGGGGTACTCGGAGTGAAAACTGAAATGTGAGTGGCCTTAGGGAACTGACTCTGTGGCCCTGGAGGGGATAGTCAAGGAGAATTTGAGGAAGGAATGAAGAAGAAAACAGGTCAGAACCTTGAGGAACACAGTATACTTGGGCTGGTCAGTAAGCCCATAAAATGACTGAGAGAAACAGAAAAAAAACGTGTAGCACATGAAGCCAGAAGATGCTGGTCTTTAGTGCTCTTCACCTTCTGGGGACATGGAAGAATTGTGCTTTTTGGTTCCCTTGGCAGGACTGCTCTGGCTCTTAAACATGCAGCTACCCCAGCACAGACTGCCATCCTGAGCAGTGTGGACAGAGAGCATTTTGGAAGGAGTCAGCAGCTTGTAGCACCCAGCAGTGCTGAAAGGTCAAACACTGAAAGGAGCTCGTTGGATTTAGCTCCATGAAATCTGTTAGTAACTCTAGGGGAACAATTTTGGTGCAGCAAATGACAGGCAAGGAAACAGACAAGGCAATCACGGACCTTTTAAGATGTGTGGCAAGGAGGCTGAGGAATAGGGATGGCAGCTGGCAGGGGGTTGCGTCTGGGACCTTGCTTAGCATGCAGGCAGAGAAGCCTGCCCCACCTGCTCACTCTTTCCCTGCTCACCTTGGTTCTGGGATCAATGAGGCTGACCCCATACTTGTTGATGGCAATTAAGAGGATCTCAGGGAAGTTCGGCTCCGTTGTTTGCTTGCAAAGAAAGATGGAAAACCATCAGGTGGAGCCCACAGTAGAAAAGCATTTAGAGGCAGAAATGAAGCCACCGAGCCTATTGTCTGCTTGGTGCCAGGACTACACTCTGCCGGGACCCCAGGATTCCACCTCCGCCATGCCCTCAGTGCTGCCCCATGTTCCTTTGTGGGTCCCTAGCAACAGTTCATCCCTTCTCTTACTTCTCTAGGAATCTTTGTTATATCCTTTCTCTCAACCTAAGATTTATCATCTGTAAAAAGCTCTTGAACTTTACACCTGCCACCAGCTACACCTACCACTCTGCTCCTTGCACAACTAAGTTTCTCAAGAGCCCACATCTTCACACCAGCCTCTTCACCATTCTCCTGTCTCTAGTCATGCTCCTCAGCTCTGTCCTCTGCCCTGTAGCCAGAGCAGCCATCCAGCCCTGCTGCCCCGTTCAGAAGCCTCCAAGGCTCGCTGCCACCTGCAGGAGTACACCCAGCCCCAGCGCCTGCTTGCCGACCCGCCCCTCACCACAATCCGCTCACCTCACTCGTATATTCAGCCACACTCAATCCCCTGCATTTCCTGCTCAGGCCTCTAGGCCTTTGCCTGTGCAGGCACCCTGTCAGGAGCACCCTCCAGGGTCTCCCTGGAAAGCTCAGGTGGCACCTGCTCCAGGAAGCCTCCCCAGGATCCCTCCTTGGTGAAGGCTTCCATTGTCACAGCACAGGTCACCCTCCATTATTCTGGCTTGTCTGCACGTCTGCTTCTCCTGCCGGGCTGAGCCTCTGGCCCCCTTCTCCCCAGGGCTGAGCCCTCCGCTAAGACACTTAGCTAGATAAAGGCTAAGGGTACTTTCCTCAACGGGGCAGCTGTCCACAGCCATCACTGTTTGCCTCAGTCCTGGGGAAGAGTCTCTGTGCCTTATCATCCCCACAATGCCCACTTCCTTCTCACTGAGGAGCTCCCCATGGCATACCTTCACCTCAAAGAAGGCTGAGCCGAAGGTGGGCCACTTGAAGATGAGCTTCAGGAAGGCCAGCTTGGCCTCCTCCTTGGACTTTCCTGCGTGCTTGTTGAAGTAGGCGACAATAGACTGCAGAAGGAGGTGGGTCAGGACGGACTGCTCGCAGCCCTCCTTCCACCATTCCTGCTCATGTTTTGTCTGCACTGTCAGGGCCAGACATAGGACAGGCAGTCCTGGGGGGCCAAGGGAGTTCCCATTTTATCTCAACTAATGGACATCTGATCTTTTTTCTCTCCCCTGGGAAGGCAGGCCAGAGGGTATCAAGTAAAAGCAAGTCACCCTGGTAACCAGGGCAAATCAGTATCAGGGGCCCACTGAATCCTTTGCACAGAGAACTAGAGAATAAAGCAGATGAAAGCAGAATGGAGGATGGCCTTAATCACATGTAGGAACCACAACAGGCACTGCCAGAGACCCTGGCCGGAGACCCATTCCTGTTGCCTCCCCCAAGCTCACCCGCTTCCAGTCGTCAGGTGAAATCTGCCGGATAAGGTCCTGGGGTACCAGCTCCCTTAGCAGCTTAGGGATACTGGGGAAGTAGGACTTGTCTTCCTCAAACTTGACCCTGTAGATCAGCGCCCCCAGCTGCAGCACTTCCTCTCGTGTGCACTTGTGATAGCCTCGGAGATACTTAGGCAACTCCTGCCAGAGACAGAGCAGGTCACGGGCAGGGAGGGCCCTGGAGGTGGTGGGCTCCTCCCTTCCTACATTGTCCCTTTTCCTCTCTAACAGCCCCATTTCACAGATGAAGAAACTCAGAGTGACCAGCGAGTGACCTGAGACTGTCCCATGCCTCTCCTTTCTGGGATCTGTCCTCCCTTGGAAAAGACCTGTCAGTCTGGCCTCCTCCCCTTGGGACTGGCCGGTTTCATCAGCAGTGCCAGCCCTGCCACCCCCTTGAACTTCTAGACCCAGAACCAGAGCATCTGAGGAAGGACGACGGATCAAAAGCAGAGAGCCACCATGGCCCACCACCACTTCGCACACTACTTCACACACTAGCCTTAGGACCACTTCGTACATTACTATAAGGGTAAAGAAACAGCCTGGCCCGAGGATACAGTGTTGACTGGGGGCTGCGTCAGTCACTATCCATCCACTTTTCCATCTACCTACCTATCTACTTGTTCATCCACTTACTCCCCATTTATGGGTCCACCTACCCACACACCTCATCCATCTCCCCATCTATCCATCACCCGCCTACCTCGCCACTCACAAATGCATTCAGCATTCATCCTTCTACCCATCCATTCACAACCCACAAATTTGCCTATTCAGCCATCCATCAATCCAACAAATACTTGTGAACATCTACTAAGAGGTAGGCCCTTTATGCAACAACATGTGCCCTCCATACTCTTATGAACTTACAGTCTCGAGAAAAAAAAAAAACCAGACATTAACAATTATGCCAAAGTGATGTATAATTACGGTCATTGAAGGAACCATTCACAGTGCGACAAGAGCATATAACAAGGTGACATGATCTAGTCTTGAGAACAGAGGGAGAAACTCAGGAAGGGAAGACTTCCTTTAAGTTTAGACATATAAAAGCTTAGTAAATGAGGGAAGAAACTGAGGGAAGAGCACTCCAGATAGGAGATGACAAAGGCCCCACGGCACATATGGGAGTCTCAAAAACAGCTGTGGTGAATTGAGCCAAGAGGTGTCAGGTACAAGAGGAAGCAGCAGAAGTAGGTAAGATTTGGGGATGAAGCTCCAGAACAACAGGAAGCCAACACAAGGACTGGAAAGCAGTGGATTGAACTAGGGCAGAGCAATGGAGAGACCAGGAAAAGATCACTGCTGTCACCTGAAGGAGATGACAGGGGACTGACCCAGGTGAGAGGAGGCAGGAACAGAAAGGCACAGGTGGAATTTGGATGTGCAGGAGGCAAAATCAGTAGGCAAGTGATTCAAGATGTGGGAGATAGCAGCTATCAAAACATTTACAGAGTCGCACAAGGACCTTGGATACACTCAGTTACAACATCAGGATCTTGGATTAGGAAGACAGCCAAGCACTGCAGGAAGGCCCTAACAGGCGGGATTGGGAGCTGGGGGGAAGCACGGTCAAGCCTGAGAAGGCTGGAAGCTCAGGAGGCAGAAGGATCTGAGGTCAGGCCACTCCCGGCGCCCCCAGTGGCCTTAACAGGAATCCTGCCTAGGCGGCTGTTACGGGGCTCTCCCCGGCAAGGACAGCTGCTGTCTGCTTTCACAGTCAAAGTAGGGCAAAACTGGTAGCATGTGGAGGCAACAGGAGCAGAGAAGCTAGGCAGCTCACCTGGTAATAGTGGAAGATGGAATCGGCCATGGGGTCCTTGCCTGGCACTGTGGTGGTCCACAGTTTCTTCATGAAGAACACCTGGTAGGTGAGCGAGGGCACGATTCCTGTGGCACAGGGCAGCGGGTCACCAGAAAGTCCCAGCACAGAGGGCACCCAGTGCTAGCTAGAGAAGGTCCTTGCTTGGGTCCCACCCAGGTGGGCCTGGCAGCACGGCCCGGAGCCAGTACCTGCCCTCTCTGGGCCTCGGAGAATCCCGGGACCCAGCCTCATTACCATCCTTGATGGGCCGTGCTTTCTTTATCCAGTCCGTCAGGTGTCGAACAAAGTCAAAGAAGAAGTCATTCTCCGGGACGCTGATAACCTGTGGACATGTTATTGTAGTCTGTTCATTTTAGGTCAAGCAATACTGGCCTTTCTGACTTTCCCAGCCAAGACCTTCCTGGTGGTCCCCTCCCTAAAAGACCACTCCCAACTTGAAGGGGTTTTCACACACCAGACCCACCCTGCACTGAAATCCCTAAACACGTCTCCAGAACACAGCCTTCTCTGTGCCGAGGGACAGACATCCCACTCAATGCCCAGGACACTGACAGAAGCTGGCCCAGTCCCTGCCTCTGACATCTCCTTCCACCGTGTCTAGCTCCTCCCACAGGCTCTGATCTTTCCTGGGTGCAGGATCTCATGGGAGATCATCTCTGGGGCCCCAGTGTCTGGCACAGGGACGGTAGTGACATGGGGAAATAAATGTGGCTGTACACGGAATCATCTGTGAGCAACAGGAAGGAGCATCCAATTCTGCTGGAGGTGGTCGGGGAAGACATCCCTTGGGAAGGGACTTCACAGCTGGGCCTAGAAGCCTTCCACAGATGGAGGGGTGGGGATGAGCTTGTGAGTCAGAGGCACCTGGAGCTAAGTCCGTGCCACGTGACCTTGGATTAGTTACTTAATAACTCTCCGGGCCCCAGGTCTGTGGTCTAGCAAGTGAAGATAATCACACTGCCCTTCAAAGCTCATTTCAAGGGTTAATTGGCCCCAGCACAGCAGCTGAGGAACCAGCGAAAGCAAATCTGCAGAGTACAAAGGCTGATCAAAAAATATGGCATGTGTTTAAATTTTAAAAGTTTATTACACTAAAAGACACATCACCATTAATCACCCTCAAAATACTCCTCTTTGAATCAAATGCACTTATCTCATTGTTCTTGCCACTTTCTGAAGCATTTCTGGATGTCCTCTTTTGTCTTTATAAGGTGTGACCAAAAATATAGTGAACGCTGTGGCTGAGTTCATCTAACAGAAAGACAGGCTCATAAAAATATCACGCTGTGTCCTCATCCACAGTATTCACTTCATCTGGCACCATGTGACTTCTGGCTCTTCCCCAAAGTGAGTATGACCATGAAAAGTAAACATTTTGAATTAATTTAGGACATCAAGGCAGCGCTGACAGCACAAAACAAACAGTCAAGAGAGAGGACTTCCAGAAGTGCTTCAGAAAGTGGCAGGAAGGATGGAACAAGTGTGTTGGAAGTGAGGGGAAGCAGTTTGAGGGGACTAATTGCAATGTGTCTTTAACTGTCATAAAACCTCTTAATTTAAACATTCACCATATTTTTCAATCATACCTTGTACATGAGGGGATCCTGGTATATTCAGAATATGCGGTTCCTGCGCACATGGCTCCCAAAAGGGTCTACACGCCCACGTGCCCCACCTCAGAAGGCAGGTTTAAGGGCAGATGCTCCCTTTAAGGGGAGATGCAGGGGAGTAAGGAGGCGATGGGCACAGCTGGACGTCCCAAGCCAGTGCCTCTCCCTGTCCCAAAAGTCCCAGAAAATCTCCCAACAGCTGGCAGGCAGGCAGCCAGCCAATGACCCACCTTGTCTGCGATTTTGACAAAGAGGCTGAATCCCTCGGAGGACTTGAGGAGCAGCCGGGCGGCTATGTTCTGGCAGAAGTCCTTGGCCTTGGTGCTGGACTCCACCTCAAAGGCCTAGGACGGGTGGGGCTCGCTTGGCACCTGCAGGCCTTTCCCAGGGGCGTGGTCCTCCCATGCTTCTCTGGCTGTACCTTCTGGACACAAGTCCCTCCCATTCAAGACACCCTCCTTGGGAGGGGGCTTCCCCATGGTCCAGAGCTGGGCACAGTATTTTTAAAAAGGAAAAAGCAACTCCTGCCTCAGTCGTCTCAGGTCTCATCTTTCCTGACCTTCCAAGCAGAACTTGGACTTGGTCTTGACCTCCCAGTTCTGCACCTGGCTGTACAAATATGAGTGATGGTAAAAGCCAGGGGCCTCAGGAATGCAATGATGAGAAAGAGAGAGACTTGAGGAAGGGGAAAAGCAAATTCCACAGGCAGAAGGGGAAAGCAGCCCAGATGGGAGAGAGGATCTGAGTCTGGGGAAGTTCAGATGGAGGTGGAGAGAGACGGTGAGACAACACACCTTCGAAAGATAGGGCCAAGGTGGAAGGGACCCTGACCACATCACCTGAGATGGAAGGAAGGGGTTCAGGGTCCCGCCTGCAGGAAAGTGGGCTCAGTCAACAGGGGAGGCCTAGAGCTGGGGGCCAGCCAGCTTTGTGCCCATAAACAGAGCTGGGAGGAGGGAGGTGGCACCAGCACAGAGCACAGGTCGGGTAGATACTCCCTGGTTGGAAGCAGGAAGAGAGGGAGGGCAGAAGGGCTGGAGGCAGGCTTCTCAAGGAAGCTGCTCCAGGAAGCAAGGGCTGGGACCAGGCACCAGGGTATCTGTGGTCTTGTGACATAGCCCTGACTGCACCAAGGAGTAGGAAGATGAGCCGGCAATGTCAGGGTGGCGGGCGAGATGTCAGGGCCACCCTCTGTGTCTGCCAAGGGAACCTCACCCTGTCAGTGGTGTGAGACCCTGAAGCCAGGACCCCTCACCTCATCTGTGTCATCAGGGAAGTAGACCTTGTGGAAAATCTGAGTGGTTTTGTGCTGGATAGCCTCCACCTCCACCAGGTGCGGAGGATACTTCCGGGACCCGTTTCTGAAAATGGGGCAAGGGAGGGGCAGGGTAGGGAGGAGACAGGTTCATGGAACCATGGGGACCAGGGAACAGAGGAGACTCTGGAAACACAAAACCCAGTCTGATGGCCATGCTCGCTTCCTACAGTGGGACCCGCCACTTCGCCCTCAAGGGAATGTCAACAGCGCCACCGCGGGGCGCTGTGCAGGAAGTGCCTGGAGCGCGGCCCACTGTGCAGTGTGTGTACCTCCCCAGCACGTGCCGAACTCAGGGACAGGTCCCCGTGGCGGTGTGGCCACGCTCTCGTCCCCAGAGGGCTTGTCCCACAAGCCCGGTGTGGCCACCGTACCTCAGGGCTTTCTGGAGCCGCTGCAGGCAGTCGATGGCCAGTGGGCAGTGCTTGCGGGACTGCAGGAAGCGCTGCACATGAGGCAGCAAGATGTTGCTGGGCGGGAAGAGGCCAGTGCACAGCCAGAGCAGCTCCCAGCCCCGCTCCTCGCTGTACCTGCAGGAGGCAGCACCGCTGGGAGTCAGGGGGACCTGTGCACCCTCGCACCACCCCCAGCTCCCCACCTGATCTGAGGACCAGCACGGACCCACATCCCTGATGGGCAGATCCAGTTAGTGCTACGGACAGTGTGGTCACCCGCCCGTGCCAGGCCGCACACTGTTCCCAGTGAGTCCACATGGAGAGACAGGTGCTCATAACAGGATGGGAATTCAGTTACCAAGCACTTCATTTGGATCAGCTGAGTTTTTTTTGTTCACATAAGATCCTCCCCAGGAACAACACTAGCACACGTGATTTATATCCTGGCTGAGCTCATGAACTCACCTACACTAAGAGGAGCATGCATTAGGCCATCCCCCACCCTGGGCTCCTTGGGCATGGAGGGCATCCAAGAGGCGGCATTTGATCTAGGACTTGAAGGATGAAGCAAACTCTGATGTGCACAGAAAGGGATACAAAGTTCTGTCCAAGAGCACAGCATACACAAAGGTTTGAAGGTGTGAAAAGATCTGGTGTGTGGTTCGAGAATTTGTGTGTAAGTTGTAGAGGCAAAGAGCAACAAGCTTGGGGAGGACGGTGGGGGCTGGGGTCAGGGGAAAGGGTGGAGCTTTCCTCTGTCTGCCAGGTGACTTCCCATTCCTGCCTTAAACTGGCCCAGTAAGCGGGTGACACCCTCGGGGGCCCAAAACCCTCAATCCATGTGCATTTTCAGCAAGAGCTTCCCATGGGCAGCTAGCTGGGGCACAGCCAGGTCTGGCCAGCCTCCCCAGAAGTCCCCAGGGTTGCAGGCCTCTGCAGAGGAGGCCCACAGGCTGCCAGGAGCAGCAGTGGAAGGCGCTGGGGCTGTTACTTAGTGGGGAAACAGACTCGAAGGAGTGTAGTCCCCATTCTTGGTCTCTGACAGGCCAACCTCAGACCTCAGGTCAGTGAGGCCTTGAGGAGTTGAAGCGGCTCCCACTTCCAGGCTAAGTGTCTGCAGCCTGAGGCTATGACCCACCTCACCCCTTACCTGATGTGGTTGTCAGTCAGCTGCTTCAGGATCTGCACGTAGGCCTCATCCTTGAGGGGCTCGGCCTTCAGGGCCCCCTCAAATATCTGATCAGTGAGCTCGTTGACGGAGCGCGCCCTCTTGGACGGGTAGTCGCCCATATACTTGAGCACAGGTAACGGTTGTCAAGGAAGGACGCCTGGCCTGGTTGGGGGCACACTGGCCTGGGAGGCAACTCAGTTACAAAATGGGCATGATCTACTCTCACCTCCCCCGGCCACCTCCACACACACAGGCCCCAACCCTACATCCAAGTCCTCACAACAAGCAGGGCAGATTTTCCAAATCACCAGTCTAACTGTGCCACCTCCTGTTCAGGGGTCCCCCTGGCTTTGGGACACAGCCCAAGCTCCTCCACAAGGCTCTCCAGGAACCTTTCCTTAACCCACATCTGCCCTCCAAATGTGCTGAATTAATTTGTGCCCTTCAGACAGCCCTGCTCTTTTGCCTCAAGGCCTTTGTGCATGTCTCTCCCTCTGTGTGGAACAATCCCCAGCCATCTCCCCGTGCCTAGCTAAGTCCTATCCAGCTTCCAGATCTCAGCCTAGACATTGCTTCCCCCAGGAAGTCCTCCCTGCCTCCTTCAGGTTGGGTCAGCTCACTGTGCTGCCCAGCCCCCTCGCAGCACTGTTTCTGGTCAGCACGTTGCCCACTGAGGCCAGAGGCTGGCTCTGGTCACAGTTCTGTCTCTATATCTGGCCCATCACAGGGTACATTTCTTGTCTGTGAATCAAATGACAGGGTTGCAGGAGACAGTAGGTGAGGCAGCCCCTTGCACATACGTCCAGGACCCAGCCTGCCCCTCAGCAGGGAGAGGTCTAGCCGAGAAGACAAGTACCCTGCCTGCCCTGAGGTCCCCTGCTGGCACCTCACCCTGCCCAGCCCACCTGCCACTGCTGTGGATATCAATGAAGGCCATGCAAGCCTCCTGTGAGAGTTCCTCACTGCCCAGGATCTTCTTGAGCAGCGCCTGCTTGAGTGGCTCCCGCGTGTGACTCCACAGCCGGTCCTTGCCTCGGGCTTTGGACACCATGACGCGGCTCAGCGTGTGCTTGGGTGGGGGTCTGCCACAGCACAGGACAGTCAGCACAGAAGTGGGGGGTGAGATAAGACACCCACCTGGCCCCTTGCTTGAGGCTGCTGAGGGCAGGAACAGGCTATGCTCTTTTCGACCCTGCCTTGCTGCCAGGGATGCAGTGCCACTTCCTCCAGAAAGCCACACCCCACCCCACCCCGGGCATATAGGGCCACAGTTGCAGGACTGAGGTGCAGCAAGCACAGGTTAGTCAGGCGCTCCCAGGACCTGCCCAGGTAGGCCAGTCACTGTCTAAAGGATGGATGAGAGCTACAGAAGGGGTAGCTTGCACCCTGATGCCTCTGCCCAGGCCCTGCTCACAGGTAGGGGCTGCTGCTGCCACCCTGTCACTGCTCCTAGGAGCTGTCACCTGAAGTAGTCGTAGGAGAATTCCTCCAGCGTGTAGGGCTTGCTGCGCACCTCGGGCTCTGCCGTGCGCAGCTGCAGGAGCCGGATAACATCCTGCCTCTGGTCAGGGGTCATGGTGACCAGAGCCTGGGGGCCAAGAGTTAGGGTTTGGGTCAGCTCTCCACCTGGGGCCACTGGGATCGACATGGTAAAGCACAATGACCTTGTGATTGAGGGTGGGGGAGACCACTTCCCTGGAGGTGGACCCCATGCCTCTTCTGACCCCAGGAGCCCTTTTCCTCTCTAGGACTCTGCAGCCTCTGCTGCCACACTATGCTGGGCTCCCAACTGCCTGGTCCCCTGAGCCTAGCTCAGGAGCTGCCTGAGGAACTGGGCTCTGGGGATCCCCAAAAGAACCAGGGTGCCTGCCCACTGTGCCCTCTTTCCCTCTCAGGCAGACAGACAATGCCCCTTTCCCCAGGCCACCCTCTTCCCTTCCCTTCCCCTTGGCAGTTTCTCCTCTGATGTCATTTCCAGGTCACTGATATAAGACTGTGGCCCCCTAAGGGGGGTATCTTTCCCCCCTGTCCAGAATATCTTTCCAGAAGCCACAATCATTCCCCTATTATAATGCCTCATTCCCTTTTACAGATATGAGAAGATGACAGAAGAGCCTAGGGGAGCCTCCCGTCCATCCCTCTCTGCCAAGCCACATACCACTATCTCCCTCGGTGGCATGGTGACAGTGGGCATGACGTACACACAGTCCGTGGGGAAGTCCCCACGCTGCTTGGTCCTCTCATTGATGCCGTTGGCCCAGCCTGAGTTCATGACCTGCTCACCAGTGTCATGGTCCAGGATGATGAGGTCTCCCTTGGCAAAGCTGAGGAAGCCAGACTCCTCACCCGCTTCAGAGCAGAGGGTCACATGGAGGCAGAAAGAAAGGCTGGGTTGCAACATCTTTATTTGGGTAGATGATCTGTAAGCCACTACCCTCCATGAAGAGCTGAAGTCCTGTTTACCTCATGTCTGCTATCTGTCATCCGGCCCTCACCTCGTCAAGACCCTTCATACAAAGTCACCTTCTGTGGCTTCCCATGACCCTTAGGAGAAAATCTGAGCTCCTGAGCCTGTGGTGAGCTGACTGCCCTGCTCCTTCCACTTCACTTCATGCTCTTCCTCCCTCCCTTCCTCCATTCCATTCAAACCAATAGGAGCCATTCTCAGACATGCCAGCTCTCCCCTGGCTCTGTGCTTGGTTCGTGGTCTGCCCTCTGCCTCATCCACTGCTCACTCACACTTCCTCCCTGAACCCCAAGCTGCCTGGGGCCTCTTTGCTGAGTTCCCAAAGCCGCTGGGCTTCCCTAGTCACTGTCCCATCTCCCTCCCCACTGAAGGTAGAGTCCACACTCTCGCTGGGCAGAGGGGACCAGGGAGATGCTGAGGCAGGGTAAGCATTATGCTGCTGTCATCTGAAGGCAGAGAGTTTTGGAAAACACCGAAGAAGACCCCGATCTGACTTGAGAAAGTGACAGGAGATAGGTAATGAGAAACCTGAGTGAGAGAGAGTAAGGTTCCCCACGGCGCACATGGAGACAGTCCTGCTGTCTCGCCCAGTGTCGGGGAAGGGCGGCTGACAAGGCACTAACAGCCCTGAGTGCGGTCCAAGCATGTGGTCTGCCTGATGCCCCTGGTCACCCATCTGGTCACCACTCACCAGGGTTGGGGTTGTCCTGCAGGGCCACCACATACTTAGACCTCTTGCGGAGTCCCTCCAGGAAGGTGACCACCAGGTCACGGATGTCCTCAGCATTGCTGGACGTGAAGGTGTACTCATCCCCTTTGATGGTGGCCAGTGTGAAGCTGGGGGCCGTCAGTTTTGCTCCCCTGCAGGACCAACACGGAGAACAGGGCCCGGCCGGGGTCAGTCCTGCCTGGCCCGAGTGAGTCTCAGCACAGCCCAGATCAGAGCAGCCCAGCGAGAGTAAGACACGGCACTCCCTGAAGGAGACCAAGGCCGGCCAAGTCAGCACCCCAGCCACAGGCAGCGAGGCCCAGTCAGAGCACGGCCTGGTCTGACCAGGGAGACGTGGCCTGGTCTGACCAGGGAGACGTGGCCAGGTCAGACACGTCTTGGTACCAGACAGACGCCGCCCTGGCACAGGCCCACATTGGCCCACCCCACGTCCCCTCTCCTCTCCAAGTCCTGCTCACCCTTCAAGTCTCAGCCTAGATGCCACTTCCTCCAGGAAGTTCTCCCCAGCCTCCCACAGCCCTCATCACACACTCCCCGCTCTAAGATGGGCTGTTCAATATCTGTCCCCTCACTTGACTGGGCTCCAAGAGGACGAGCACTGTCTGTCACCACTGCATCCTATGTGCCGGTCAGAGCTAGACATAGCCCGACCCAGCCCACAGACACAGCCCAGAGATGTTCCTGCAAACCCCGAGGGGGACGCAGGGTCACTGCACTCTTCCAAGAACCTGTGCCCCCATCCTATGTGCGCTGCACTTTTCAGTTTACAAAGAGCTCTCCTGACATTTATTCCACCATGCCTGTGACTCCACGACCCACAGCAGCACCCTGCCCTCCTCCTTCCCCATTCATCTGTCTGTGCTCCACGCTGCTCCTCACCTGCTGCTGGACACAGCCATGATCTCCGGGAAGGACAGCTCCAGGAGCACCTGCTCCTGCTCATCCACAAAGTAGACGCCCGTCCAGTTGACGGCCACAATGACATCGTTCTTGGGGAGGCTGGGGCCTGGGTCAATGACAGAAGCACTGAGAGGGATGCCGCCCTTCTCCTGGGCAACTCTCCCAATCCTCATAACCATCGAGGAGGCAGCTGGGATGGGAGCGTACTGGTTTCCAGTTTACAAATAGAGAAACTGAGGCTCAGAAAGCAAGGTCACCCTACAACCCAAAACCCAAGTGCAGCGGGCAGAGTGCTGGACCAGGAGATGTGGTGTCAGCCCCGTTCCCGCCACTGGTCTCTGTGCAGCTCCAGACAAGCCCTTGCCTTGCACCAACATGGGATATGTGGAGGGGCTGGAGGGAGGAACCCCGCCCTCCTCTGGCCCCAAAGTCTAGTGACTGATCACAGGCATGGCAGAGAGCAGCTGCCCAGTTACAGCGGCCCAAGGCCGATGGCCCATGTGGGCTGATGTCGGCCACACTCCTCTCCGCTTCAGCAGAGCTGCCCTCTTCTTCACCATTCTAATCCTCATCCAACTGTTCAATTCCATGTGTTATGAGCATCTCCTGTGTGTCACGGAGTCACTACTGGACTGTGACCCTCAGCAACGTGACCTGAGAAGGTGTCTGGCTGAGCTCCCTCCCTCTGCCAGCAGGGCCATGGTGAGGGGCTGAACGAATGTGAGGTTGGGGGTACCTGAGAATTTGTAGGCTTCATAAAACCTGGAGAAGAGCAAGGGCCACTTGAAGCGGGCATAATTGACCACATCTTCTTTAACCTTCTGGGCATCGGTTCTCCTCTGTGCGTAAATCCCCTGAGGAGGACAGTGGGCCAGAGAACGATGTACAAGCTGCAGAAATCAGACGTCCCTGCTTCCAGCCAGGGGTGGCCCGGGGCTGCTGCACCCCGCCGTACATCGTGGTCTTGCCACCCCCCCATCCAGTCAACATTGTGAGCCTGGTCTTAGGCACAAAGTTAGAGAAAACAAAGGTAGCACCCCTCCAGGAGCTCCCAATTCAGCAGCAAGGGGAAAGTCAAGGGACCCAGTCTGCGCCCAGGATCCAGTAGAGGCTTGCAGCGCTGCAGCGATGGGGGTGTGGTGCGCCACGCTGGGGGAGAGGGGAGGGACCGTGGCCTGGGGAAGCCAGGCCCAGGACCGCAGGTGGCTGCAACTGCAAGAGTGCACTTCTGTGGAAACACCCAGGTGAATGTAGGAGTCAGAAGCATCAGATCCGAGGAGGGATCAGATCCTGGAGCGAAGGTGAGTGGTGAGGGTGACAGCAATGCTCCCGGCAAGAAACTTAAGAACCAGTTTCATTTCTCTAAAACTATTCTCTCAAGTCCCATCAAAAACTCTCATGGTGTTGGAGTGGAATTGGAGGGATCAGAAGGAGCTCATGCTTTTGACAGTACGTAGACACAGACACAGATAAGGGGAATGTGCCAGCCACATAGTGCCCTATTTTCAGCACGGAAAGAACTGAGACACAGCGCCATGCCAGGAACAGCGTGTGTTCGGGGCGAGGGACTTAACCATGAGCTTGCCAGCTTGCCAACCTAAACTCAGATATTGGGGAAAAAATGTGTACGCAGAGAAAGTCACAAAGCAAGTGTTGCTAACAATAAGAATCCAGGTGAAATGTATGCAGCAGTTCTAAGTTTTTGAACTCGCAACTTCTCTGTAGGTTTGAAATGATTTCAGAACAAAATGTTTTAGACCACACTGTGCCCTCTTCAAATTCGGGTGTTGAAGTACTAACCCCCCAGGAATCATATCTGAATGTAAGGTCTAGAAGAGGTGAAGTTAAAATGAGATCTTTGGGGTTGGGGTTTGGCTCAAGGGGTAGAGTGCTTTCCTAGCAAGCGCAAGGCCATGAGTTCAATCCCCAGCACCCCTCAAAAATAAAGTAAAATAAAACAAGATCTTTAGGGTGGGTCCTAATCCACTAGTCTAGTGTCCTTAGAAGAACTGGGAATTGAGGGGTATGCTGTAATCCCAGCTATTTGTGAAGCTGAGACAGGAAGATCACAAGTTTGAGGCTAGCCTAGGCAACTCAGGCTACCTCAAAAAGTAAAAAAGGCTGGGAATGTAGCTTAGTGGTAGAATGCTTGCCTAGCGTGTGTAAGGTCCTGAGTTCAATACCCATCAAGGAGGAGGAGGAGGAGGAAGAAGAGGAAGAGAGAGGGAGAGGAAATCTGGATGCAGATTTGTGTGTGGAAAGAGGAAAGACCCCATGAAGACAGAGGGAAAAGATGGCTATCAGCAAGCAACCATAGAGGCCCAAGAAGAAACCAACCTGCCGACACCCCGATCTTGGATTCCAGACCCCAGAACTGAAACATACACTTCTTTTGTTTCAGCCATGCAGTCTGTGGTGCTTAGTAAGGAGCCCACACATCTGTCTTCTCTGTCAGAGCCCCGGGCACTAGGATGCACACGTGCGCGCGCACGCGCACACACACACACACACACACACACACACACACACACACACATCAAGGAGCTGTGGTCCAGAGGAGAGACACAGTTTAGCTGTGGGTTCCAAAATGACAGAAACCATTTCTGTCCCACTCATGACTGTGTCTCCAGGGCCTGATCTGGTGTGTGGTGTAAAATAAACCAAATGCATGAACAATGGCCCAGTACACGCCATATACAAGTTCCACACGCCACAGGCCTTAATGGTAATGAACTCTGTGGCAGTTAGGATGCAGCGGCAACTCAACTGGCTTTGGCCTCTACCTGGGGGACTGGCAGAGCACACCTCTCTGAGTGTCTGGGTGCACGGTGGAGGTGAAGTCTCGGGAGTCTGTGTCTGCTCCCTCTCCCCTTCCTCTTTGCTGCTGTTCTCCTGCTCTGCTTCTTGACCACCATGAATTGATCAGCTTTCCACCATTTTCTGCCTTGGAGCCAGCTGACCACGGACTGAATTCCCTTAAAATGTGAGGCAAATTAAACCTCTTTTCTTTTAAATTGTGGGTGTCAGGTATTGTGGCCCAGTGATGAGAAAGCTGAATACTACAAACTCCAAGGAAGGCAGATGGGTGAGGGTTGAAGATGGAGTCTGCAGCTGGATGGAAGGCTTCAGCAGCTGGCCAGATGCAAAGGGTGAGGGAGAAGCAATGGCTAAGGAAGAAGAACAAAGACAGAGAGGCAGCAGGATGGACCGGATGGGAGAGGAGGGTCATACTCAGACCAAGATGCTGGTGCAGGAAGTATTCTGGGCAAGCAGACCTGGTGGTAGCTAACCAGGGACATGAGAGGGTGCACAGGGGCAGCAAGGGGCTCCAGGTGAGGGAGAGGCATGTGGTGTGGCGGACGAGAGGCAGGGGCATCTGTGGAGCTCTATAGCAACTAATGTGCAGGGACAAGCCTACTGTAACACAGCAGGGGCCTTGGAGGTGGGTCCGCTGCCAGAGCCAGCGTCCCAGCCCCTTCCCCCTGGATGCCCTGCTCTACTTGGGCAGGCTCAGGAAGGAACTACTCACATCTGGTCACGGCCTAGGGCTCCAAGCAAGGGGCCTGTATCTAGAGTGCCCCAGCAGGAAGGTGGTTGGGGCTCTTTTAGGGAAAAGGAGTGCACACGTCCCAGACACTCCCTCCCTCCAGTGCCCACCTCCACTCCTAAACAGTAGCTGTTGGGAAACAACACTGGAAGCAGCTGGTACAAGACCAGGAGACCTCAATATCCACAGCCCCAGAGGTTTCCTCAGGAACTACAGGACCGAGCTTGATTCTGGTCTGTGTCCCTGGCACCCAGCCCAGAACAGGAGACAGAAGACAGGTATGACTGATGTCCATGGCAGAGAAATGGCCGCTGGAGGCAGGAGGTCCCAGCCCCAGCAGCCTCACAGATAGACACCTGTTGGGGGGAACTGTGACCTTGATTTCTTGGATCCTGACCCCCTCCTCCAAGCCCCCTCCTGGTCTTTCTACCTTCTTGTGGGCAGCAATGGCCAGCTGGGCCCACTTCTCAAGTGTCTTCAGGGGTGTGATCTCGCGATCAGGGATGTAGGTGGGCACAAGGTTCAGGAGGCGCTCCAGGATCATCTCGGAGCCATAGTCCACGAAGTACTGCTGGGAGGCCAGCTCGGCCAGGTCATCTTCCTGGGGAAGGAGACCTCAGTCACACCTGTGGCCCAGTCCCCTCTGGGAAGTCCTCCCAGGTCCCTGCAAACCCAGGCCCTCTCCTGGCGCCACCTCCTGTAGGTCGGGGACCCTTGTCATGTTCTCACTGCTCCTCATCTGCTCAGGAGACCTGTGAGCCTCCTAAGGGCAAGGTCACTCTCTGGCCTCCTCCTGGGTCCAGCTGCACTGGCAGAGCTGGACTCTGACCGGGGCAGGTGAATGGATCCAAAAAGGCCAGCTGCTGCACATTCAGCCTTGTGTGACAGCAACTGGACTAATATGCAAAAGAAGACGTGGCCCCTGTCCGGGAGAATGAGAGGCCTGGGGAGCCCTGGGGATGGTCAGAGTGACGGGTGATTCACCATTACTATGTCTGTCGCTATCACTGTGCATCTAGGGGACAGTGAAGACTCCAGAGTGCCAGGTGGGCACTAGACATTGGCCCTGCTCTGGATGGCTGGTGCGTGGCAGTGCAGTGATGCCTACTTGGGACTCCTCAGGGCTCTGGCAGCAGGGACAATACAGAAAGGGTCTTGGGGGCCTTGACAACAACAGATATTTTCCAATGAGTTTCAAGATTTCAGAATTTTAGCAAATAATATGGCTGGTGTAACACTTAGTGACTGAATATTTGCTTATCATCACCTATACCACCATTATCACCACCAATATCACCATCGACACCAAGAGTAAATTCCATCAGCACCGCCACCATTGCCATCATCAATAACATCACTGCTACCACTAACACCACCTCTGTCGTCATTAACACTACCATCATCACCACCAACACCGCCACCGTCAGCAACAACACCATCAATTCCTCCACCATCAACATCACCCACAACAACCATCCTCTTCATTTCCAGCAGGTCCATCCTCCTCCCTCCTCATAATCGCTGATAGAACCATAAATTCTATATCAGAACCACCATCACCATCATCAAAAACAAGGTAACTGCATTGCTTCTGTCCTTAGGAAATAAAAGGATACACATGTGCAAAGTCCAGTCTGAGGGACTGAATCTCTTTCTCATTCAGACTTTACTAGACTAACAACTCAGAACAGTACCACAGGTATGTATTACAGAAGCATATACACTGTACCATGCACAAACACTGTAGCAGTGTGGGGACACCTTCGGTGGCAGGCCCAAGATGTCCTTTAAAGCTCCTGCTCCTGTCATGTTGCCGCATCCTCACAACTCCCATGAGGAGGGTGGGTTAAATCTGGAAGCCCGGAGAAGGTCCAACCGCTCAGCCCCCTTGCCTTTCGCTGCCGGTAGGTCACAGACAGTAGCATGCAGCCCAGATTAGAAAAAACAGGTGGCTGTGGGCCAATCGAGTGCAGCAGACTCCCTGTCACTCACCTTCTCACACCTATACTCCCCGAACTTGACCCCTCGCACCACCTGCTGGTAGATGAGGTTGGTGGCCACGTTGTCTTCGGAGGGGTTGTGCCAGGGTGTGAAGACCTCCTTGCGGAAGAAGAGCCTCCACGGCGCATTGCGCTCCTGGGCGCCCTGCTCCTTGGCATACTGCTCACACTGGGAGATGGCGTCCATGACATGATCACTGCCACTGCCCAGGGAGGACACCTGTGGGCACAGGAGAGAATGTTCAGAGGAAGGGTGGGCAGACGCAGGGTCAGGGAAAGACTGAGGAGCTGTCAACTGTGTTAATTCTTTTAGTCCAATGGAAAATGAGGCTCAGAGGAGCTGAACTGTGCCCTAGGTCCCCAGGAAGCAGACACAAAAGGAACTGTGGATCCCAGCCACAAGCTCGGAGCCGGCATACTCAATTATTATCTCTCTAGACTTAGTAATGGGCATAGTTGCCTGGAAATCCCCATTTCCTAGTGCATGTCCTTTGTGAGACTTTTGGGGAAACTGCCTCTGAAAACATGGGGGTGTGCGTGAAAAATCCAGGTGAACCGTCCGTGGACTGGCCGAGTACAGGTGAAATCCCTAAAGCCCGAGCTAGGGGTGCTCACACGCCAGCTGGTAGAGGAGAAGTAGAAAGAAATGACCGCTTGTTGAGGAGCTTCCTGTTGTATCTCACAGCAAACTGATATGGAACTGCCCTCCCAGGTGGCTCCCAGGACAGGGCTGGGCACCAGGAGAGGATTCCTTCAGCCTGCACACATGCCACCCCAGGAGGCTTGGATTTCAGTCTACGAGGTCCTGTGAGGCTTCTGCTTGGTGCCCAAGAGCCCCCACCATTCTACTGAGCCAGACAGATTCAGGTTACTCCTGGCCTAAGTAACCCACACCAGGTCACCTGAGCTAGCAGGCAGCACACTAGGATGGGGGGTGGGTCAGTGGCCCTGTCCAGAGCGGCACCGGGAGGTGGCACTGTAGGCCGCCATACCTTATCAAATAGGGCAATGTACAGTGAGAACCCAAAACGGTCCTTGAGGGAGATCTTGTCAGCCAGGGCATTGCATAGCTCCTTGGCTGTGGTCGCCGAGTCTGTCAGCAGGGTCTTGGTAGTCCCGTCCATGAATGTCACAGGCAACATGATGGGCTTCTTGGACTTGGTGGCCTTGAGGTGACCAAGAGATTTATGGGGTCACTTCAGACCAGCCTACTCTCTGTGGAGTTGGAGCTGCCCTTGAGCCCTGGGCCCCAAGCATCCCACTAGGACACTGCCCGTTCTGGTTGCAGGTGGCTGGGGGCCCTGCTACACAGTCCTCTGGAGCTTCTGCCCTCATTTCACACAACCATTGTGAGACCCTGCAAGATGGTATCATCATCCCTGTGCTGCTGTTGAAGCACTGAGATGCAGAGGGCAACCCCCACACCCAAGCCAGCAAATGGAACTCGGTCATCTGGGGGCTGTCCTACTCCCACAGGCCTGGATTACAGGATTCGAGGGTGGGCACTTGAGGAACCACTGAATCCCGAGGCACCAGAGTGCAGTGAGTGTACACATGCGCCAGGGGTGTCACCTGCAGCTCCAGCCAGCTAGGCGGCTGTGTCCGCGTCCCGTTGACGAAGGTCCTTCTCAGCCGCTCCTCACAGTATGGGGCATAGCCAGGCGGTCCCCCGTGGATGAAGTTCCTCAGGTACTACACACAGCAGACCTGAGGAAGCAGCCCCACCCCAGCAGCCCCGGGCCTCCCCCACTTGGACCACTGCTGCAGCCTCCCATCCCTTTGCCCACACTTGGGACCTGCTCACTGAGGCAGGACTGCCCACACCCCTCCCTTCCAGCCACGTCTCTCACTGCACTTGGACCAAGTCCATGGACCATGTCTTGGCCACAAAATCACACGGTCCAACGCTACCTGTTCTCTGCCAGGTCTCTTGCCTGGCCCCACACGTGTCTCACCCCCTCTGTCCAGGGTAATGGTTCTCCTCTGGGACCCAGTCTAGACTCCACTCTCATAGCTCCAGCCAGCGTGCCGGCCTGACACCATGCTGAACTGACATGACTGCCCCAAAACACATGCAGAGGACCTATCGGACTCAACCTAGGTAGACAGAGCTGAGTGGGAACAGAACCAAGCTGTGGCTGGCTGGGGGGAGGCTCTGCTGAGCTCTTTCTGTGCTCCCTCCCTCAATGCCAGGCCAAGGCCGGCTGCTCTCCACCCCGGGTACCTCCCTTACCTTCACGAACTTCTCAGAGGGGGCAAAGCAGCCCACGCAGAGAGACACGAGGATCCAGCCACGGGCGTAGCTGCTCTTGGATGGGTTGTGGGTGAGCTGCTTGCTGATCTGGCAGTAGATCTCATCCCTGTGCAGGAGGGATCTCCTCAGAGGAGCAGCTGGCGCCCTCCTAGCAGCAGGCCAGCCGTTCAGTCCAACTGGCCCAAGACAGTTCAGGAGGAGTCAGACTGGGCCAGGAGGGAGAAAGAGGGGCCAGGTGGGGGCAGCTGAGCCCAGGGCTCTGGGCAGCCACCAAAGGGATGCTGCTTCAGGGACAGGATCATCAAGCGTGAAGCACATTCCTGACTCCAGCCCAGAAGCCACAGCCAGGGCCCACCATCTGGAGGCCCGCTCTGGGCACAGTGGCAACACTGTGAGAAGCTCAGGCCAGCTCTGCCTCGTCCCCGACCCACTGGGTGTCCTGGACAGACGACTGCGCTTCTCCAACCCCAGCCCGTGGTCAGGGCAGCAGGGACAGCTCCCACCACGGCAACTGGCAGAGCAGAAAAAAGCCAGGGTGTGTCTTGGGAGCTGGATGAGCAGGGACCATGCACCCATTTCTGTAGTGCTTGAATATTTAAGTAGTGAGATTAAAACAAGGAAAGTAATTTTTTTGTTTTCATTTGAAAAGGATCCTGACATGATTTCTGTGTAGAAAAATAAGCTGAGGCTCATAAAGCACCCAGCACAGGGCCTAGCACAGTGAGCCTCCAGTAAAGGGCAGCTGCCATAGTCACTGCTGTGGTGACATTTCTTATAGCCTCTAAACCTGCAGCTCTTAGGAAGGCAGCTCGCCTGCTCAGTGCCAAGGGCAGACGTATGGTGGTGCAGTAACCACCAGAGGGCGCTCCTGCTCCTTTTCCTTCTCCAAGGGCAGTGCCTGGCAGGAGGAGGGATTATCTGATTCAATGGCTCCCGTATTTTAAGAGTTCATGGGCCAACAGATTTTTAAATAAATTCTAGAGGTTGTCAACTTTTTATGGTATTAAAAACATTACACACACGCAGGAATGCACGCACACATGCACACACACACTCCCTCCCCACTACTCCAATCATTTCATAAAACAAAGGCAATTTTAAATATCCAAGGAGTAGGAAGGACAAAATTACAGCAGAAAGAACAATCCCTTCAGTAAGGGTGGCTCTAGTTCCTGGCTCGTCACGGACCAGTGAAAACCTAGTCCCTTCCACTGAAGTCTCTCATCTGAACTACTCACTTTACAGACTGGGAGACTGAGGCTGCGGGAAGGGAGGGATTAGCCATGGTTCCATGAGCCTTTGAGGTGGGTGCTATTATTATTCCCCTCTACAGCTGATGAACCACAGACCTGGAGGTCAAAGGAATTTCACTAGTCACATAACTAGCCGGCAGCAGAGCCAAACACAGATCTCTAGGCTTCATCTGTTGCTAAAGTCAGAGAGCCACACCCAGCCACTGAAAGCCCTCCACGCCTTGTCAAGGAGTGTAGGGTATCTACTATGGCATTGCTGTACCCCTTGAACACTGACCTCAGCGCTGGTCGCAAGATGCCGTTGCCAATGATGAAGTGCAGCTTCTCCAGGTTGGAGGTGGGGCGGTCCTCCAGCATGCTGTTGCCTTGCACTGTGGACTCCCCATCGTGCAGCCTCTTGGTCACCTGGGCCAAGGGGACAGGCTTGACCAGGGCTTGTGAAGTTCAGGGTGCTGCTCCTACCCCCTGCCCCCAAGTCTGTCCCTCCCCAGAGTGCAGGGTCCCATCTGGACCCTACACTGCCGCTGTCCCACCCTGTCCACCAAGAACAAACGCACATGGCTGGGAAGAACAGGCTTGGTGCCGCAAGCTTCTGGGACATAGCTCCTCTGCAGCCTGCTTGATTCCCTGCACCCCAGCCTCCACCCTAGGGAAGCCCCTCCAGCCAGGATGGATCCTGCCCCTCAGATTCTGAGCAAGACCCCATCTCTCCGGGATGGGGCCCTTCATACATCTCTGGCAGCAGAGTATACCCTGGGCCTCAACCACCCAGTCATCGAGGGCCCAGATCTGGTTCTTTGGAGATGAGTGTCCCTGTCTGGTCCCATACAGCCACAGCAGCAGCTCTGTATGGTGAGAGCAGATGTGGTGAGATGTGAGGGGCAGGAGTGTGTGATGCAGATACGATGAGCTGGGGAAGGTCCTCCCAGGTCAATCGCCATCCTGCACCCTCTTCCTGGGACCCCATAGAATGGGTGTTTTCTTGCCGAGGCCCCTTGAAGTGGGATTCAAATCTGACCCCACAGGGCTGCAAGATTGGATCTGTGCCCCAGGAAAGGCCAGGACAAGGGCAGAGGCAATGCAGGAGCCCCTGATCCTGAAGTATGAGGTCAAAGAGGATTTCTGGAGAAGGGAACCCCCAGTCAGAAAAGGAGGAGGAATTTCAGGTGTGTGCGAACGTGGGGGTGTGGGGGAGCTGGCCATGAACGCCACGGTCTGTATCTGTCCCACTTGGACCCCAGCACTCCAGTTGACCCTGGTATGGGTGGGACAGTGCTCAAAAGATGAGGGGGCTGCGTGAGGGGTTCAAAGCCACCATGAGCCCTGTTACCACAGGAAGGTGGCCGGGACCTAAAGGCCCTCAGACCAAATGCCATGTGTGCAAACCCTGGCAAGTAGTACCTTCCTCTCACCATGTGCCACCAGACCCTTGCCAGCTCTGGCTTACTGGACCCCTTGCTTCAGACCCCAGCCTCATTCCCCACCTTCTGCATACGCTCCTGCCACCCAAGTACCTGCCATTGTCCTGCGCCTGGGGACCGGCAGCACTGCCTCATCCTACAGGTCCCAGCTCAGCCAGGCTGCAGCCTGCTCCCCTGAGGCACTACCCCAAAGCCGCCAGGCCCCAGGCATGTTCCCACCTCCTCCGTGAGCTTAGACTTCTTCTTCAGAGTCAAGTGCACCAGCTTGTGCCTCACGCTGCTCTTCTTCTGCCCTTCGAGGAGCTGGGCCTGCAGGACCAACGGAGGTCAGGGGCAAGGGACTGTGCATAAAGCAGGGATAAAAGCGCTTGACAGGGGCGCTGTGCCCAGGGATCACCTCACCTCCACACTAATGTTTATGGAATACCCCACAAGGCCAACCCCACCTGCCAACAGGCAGATGGAAAAACTGAGACTCAGAAAAGTACAGTGACCTGCCCAGGGCTTCCCAGTGAGTCACCACCGCAGGAGCTGGTCCTGATGACAAAGCCTGACTGCACCGCCATGCGGCCTCTCAGTTACGGTCAGCACTTTACAGTTAGCAAAACTCTTATACATCTGTTCCAATGAGTAGACAGAGGAGGACAGGCTGGGGGGTGAGCAGGGAGGCGGAGACAAATCGTAGGATGCTCCTTCTGCCAAGGCCCCCAAGGCTGGGCACCCCGGGCAGCCGTCCTTACTGGCCCGGGAGGGCCCCCAGCTGGGGGGACCCTGGCCTCACCTCGCCCTCGCCCTGCAGGGCCTGCAGCTCCCTCTTGTACGTCTTCTTGCCCAGAGTCTCATAAATCTTGGTCATCACGGGAATCTTCTCACTGCCGTCACTCATGGCTGTGTGGTACTTGGGCTCTGGGAGGTCCCCCATGAACCGGAGGATGGTGATCCAGACTGCCAGGGCCGCCTGGGGGTAGAGCACATGTGTTGGAAAGCCAGGGTGGAAGACAAGCTCAAGCTGTAGACAGAACGTGGGGTGTGGGGAGATAGCTGGAGAAACACCAGCCTGAGCGACTGGCCCCTCGGAGCCGGGGCCCACTCCCGCGGAAGCGCAGTCCCAGCCCTGGCCCTGCTCAGTGACGCAGCGCAGGCAGGCCTCACCAGCTGGTCGCCCTCGTCATCGTGGTACAGCAGCGGCTGTTTGAGTGGCCGCCGCGTGTAGGTGTGTGTGGTTGTGCCCTGGAAGTAGGTAGCAGCAAACTTGGCGAATTTGTAGTCAGAGAGGTCCTCTTCGTCCTCATCGGGCAGGGGCAGGGCTGCATCCAGGTCCTCCTCCACCATCTCCCTCCGCCCTCGTTCCAGGTCCTGATAAACACAGAGGGACTCCCTGCTGTGTGGGCCTGGCCCCCCGGTGGGGGGGCCTGGGGCCGACTCTGGGCTGCTGTTCCCCAGCCTGTCCCTGCACAGCCTCCAAGAGGGCAGGGGCTCCATTTGCTTTCCAAACAGCCTGGCACACAGGAG
>PVJO010019244.1:0-34764 GCA_004026905.1 Hystrix cristata | reverse complement strand
GTTTTCCATATATTTATCGTTACTACCATTCCCAAGAATATGAACTATCTTTCAATAACCTCGTACAGGGATAGTGCAGGTTTTCTGCAGCAGGCTGCAGAGTGAATATCATCATAGCTCAGTGTCCTGAAGTGTGTGGCCCAGGACACCTCCCCAGGTGTCCAACCTGCTGTGCTCAGTCCCTCGTAGAAAGTGGCCTAGGAGTTGCATATAGCTTATGCACATTCTCCAGTGTACTTCATCTCTAGCTTGTTTATAGTACCTAATAATATGTAAATGCTATATAAATAGTAGTTGTATTGTTTAGGGAGAAACAACAAAGAAAAAATCTGTGCATGTTCAGCACAGATGCAATGTTTTCCAAACGTTAGGTTTTCGGGTGGTTGAATCTGTGAATACGGATGGAGTCTGCAAATACAGAAGGCTGATAGCAGCTTAACTCTGAGGGTCAAATGGTGTCTCTTGTGGCTACACAAGCCCACCATTTTAGCAACATACATGAGTGGGCAGGTCTCTGGTCCGATAAAACTTGATTCACCAAAAAAAAAAAAGTCAGGGAGGTAGATTTGGCGTAAGCCACAGTTTATGACCTCTGGCCTCCTATCAGGGGGTCGGTGAGGTATTTGTTTTCTTAGCAATAGTCCTGTACATACTGATCCTCTTTCTCCATTCTGACTTAATTCCATCTACATTGCCGCTGCCCTGGGAGCATGCCCCATACTTCTCTCCTGGGTTGCTTCTTTTCCTCCTGGTTCTCATGTCCTTCTTCTTTATATCATCTTCTCAGTAGGTTGGTGTGAGCTAGTACACTGAGGGTAAATTTTCTGAGACAATATAAATTCCTCAAGGGACATTGTTCTACCCACACATAGCTTTGATTCTTTAACTGGATGCAACATTCTAAGTCAGAGATCATTTTCTCCTCAGAGTTTTGAGCCATATCTTCATTTTCTTTGACTTTCAGATTCTAATTGAGAAATAGCATTTTATTCTGAGTCTGGACCTTTCCTGTGTGACTTGGTTATCCTTACAGGCAACCTTGAAGATTCTTTTTCGCCAATGATTAGGAGTTTCATAACGACGCACATTACTGTTGTTGTCTCCGTCTGAGCACAGGACACTCCCTGAATCCTTTCAACACAGAAATGTAACTTTTTTATTTATGGGGAATTTCTTAGGAATTTTTTTTGGATAATTTTCTCCAATATGGTCTTCCTTCCTAGAATTCTTATTAGTCATAACTGCCATAATTCAGATTATCTTTTTTTCTCCCCTTCATCTAACTTAGGCATCTTGGTTCCTCTTATTTTTTTTTCATCTTTTACATTTTACTAGTACACATTTGCTGTACATGAAGTTTACATTCATCCTGAGTAGGTACATGTACATAAAGCAGCTTATTTCTTTTTTAAAACCCTTCTTCTCCCTCCATCTTGCTCCCTCCCTCCTTCCACCTCTAAATCTCCTTCCCCATTTTCACTCTTGTAGCTATTACTATTATTCTTAGCTCATGTTTATGACATACAATGTTTATAATCATTGTGGGAATTTGGTGCCTGTACATGGCATGTCTTAAATCCATACTTCCTCTTGGTTCTATTCTTTAAAAATAGTTTTTCAACTTTATATTTTAACTTCTTACTAGCAAGGAGTTACAAGAGATAATGAAGTAATTGATGAAAATAGAGAAAGAATCACAATTGGAGGATGAAAATGTTCTGTGATGGCAAAGCATCTTGAAGTTCACAAGTGAGTTTGCAGGGACCAGGCAACAGTACAATGTTGGTGGGAAAGAGGCATTCATCTGGGTCCTTCCCAGGACTGTCCTGGGTGGGTGGGAAGGCAGCAGGGGAGAGCGTCTATCACACAGGCAAATGTTCCAGCCAAAGCGTCCTTGATGGCCACAGATTCAATCTGCAGAAGAAATGTTTAATCAGAATCTTCTTCTTCACCTTGTGTTCCTTCTGGTTCATTTATTCGATTCCATTGTTGATCTTGTCCAATGTTTAGTGTTTCTTGGTTGTTGTTTATGTTGATGAATGATGTGCCAAAAACCTGACTGGAATGAGACAGATGTTACTTTGATTATTTATACAATTCATTTCCTAGCCCTGCAAGCCTAGGCAAAATGTAAATGTCAGCGAACTATACTTTTCTCATTCATAAATTGGACAGGCGAAGTCTCTCTTACATGGTAGCTCTGGATATCTAATGAAGTTACATATGGTAAAGGCCTATCAAAAACTGGGACCTTAAAATTTGTAATAGATCCTTAAATTTGGCTATTTCTTCTCCTCCTGCTTTTGAAAAATACATAAAACAGAGTTATTTATTAGGAATCAGTATAGTGTGTCAGACAGACAGGCCCAAGAATCAGATATACCGGAAGACCCTTATTTCATTTATCCATCTAAAAATAAGTGCTAAATACCATCTCTGTCTCTTACCAAATGAGTGAGCTTAGAGAAACTACTAATGTTCTTGAACTTTAGCTTACTCGTCTATAAAACTGAAGCAATAGCACCTACTTAAAGTAAGGTGAAAACAGAATAAAACAAAACTTGAAACAAGATATTAGTGGTATTAACATGCAAGACAATTGGTTTGAGAAATGTGTTGGTGAGTGGACACTTACCATGAGTTTTGAAAGCTCAGTTTTCTTAGAGCATGGGCCAGAATAATGACATTGAAATGTTCGTAAATGCACTTTGGTTATTTTGATGAGAAAATATGCAATCTTTTCAGTCTATTTCCCCAATATTGTATAGCTACTGAAACTAAACTCTGGGGACCTTCCAATGATTATCTTCGATGATTGTTGGAGATTTAAACTGATCAATTTTGACATCAAAGCAACCCAAATAAGAAGTAATAGGTGAGGTATTTGCAAAAATGGTATGCTGGGAAAGAGGAGGTTTATCAACCTGAATTCTGGGTATGGAAGCTAGTGTATTTAGCCAGGGTATTTTCCAGGCTTAGCTGACGTGATTTACCATTAGAGCAAAAAATATCTGCAGCCACAGACCTGTTTTAAGGCTGATTCATCCCACAAGGCATCTCCTCAGTGACTCTAACAAATAAGGCTGGGAGACGGGCATTGAATCCCTGCCATATGGTGCAACATATGTACAGTTGGTACACATGAGTTGAATGGGTAGCAACATAAGACACACTTTATATACAGTATTTCTTCACACATAAACCTTTCAAAAGAAGTCCAGAATATGTGTGTGCTGCATATAAGCATAGGAATACATATGCATAAATGTGCATATATATGCATATATAGTTAGTTACTCAGATATGAGTATACAACAAAGAATTGTTTTTATAGGGGGCTTAAAGTATTGGGAAATGCCCATCTTGCCAACTCTGAAAAATCTAACTTTGAATTAGCTCATTAATTTATTGAAACTATTTATTGGATAGCCATGATATACCACACTGAACATAATATTGAATGGCCTCACAGGCACTGCAAAGTAAATTCTCGGTAAGTGTTTGCTTCGGCAAATGTTAGTCTGTCAGTTAAGGAGTATTAATGGAAAACAGGTACCTCCTTTTGTTTGAAATTTTTATGTAACTACAAAAATGACCAAAAAAAAATCCTTCTAATTAAATTTCTATGGCAAGCTACACCTTTCCAAGCACTTTTTGTGCTCAGCTGGACACTAAAGCTTTAAACAGTCACATACGCACATGCACACGTGCACACACACACACACACACAAACATATTCCACAGTAAACACTAAGAGACAATGAATTTGGAAAGGAGTCACCGTCCTCAAAACTGACAGGACCGCAGAGAATTCAACACCTTGGAACCTATCTGGCCTGTCCTAAAAACTGGACTTATTCTGCTTTGAGAAGGGGATGCTTTGGGGTCTTTGTTTTGCATAAAGCTCTCTTGCTAGGGCTGGTGTTCCCAAGGTGAAAATAGGCAATAAAGACTAAGTTGGACATTTGAAAAAAAAAGAAGGCAGACTTGTACTCAACCTCATAGCTGTCCATTCTTTTCTTCCTTATTCTTCCCTTTCTAGCAAGCTAGTACTTCCTTCACCAATGGCAATCCTTCCCCAACCATTGTTTTCTTCTGGTCTTTTTATTTTAAAACTCTTATGTTTTATTATGCTAAATATCTGTTTTCTGTGTAGCACATAGTTTTTTTTATATAAAATCACCCCACAATACAAGCAATAAATGTATAAAATTTTGGCAGATGTTGGTATAAGGAACATCTTAATGCAAATGCAACAGATTCAGAATTTCAAAACAAGTCACCTAAACCAAACTGTTCAGAAATTTATGTCATAATAATCATCTTACCTACTGAATATAACTCCACAGTCCCCAGACCATTGTGATAGGGCACCCATAAAACTCAGAGGTAGATTCTAGTAGTTTCCTTTGGTGAATCATTTCCTCTCAAACATGTGGAAATGGAGGAATATAAAATAGAACAGGATATGACAGCACATTTTTGTTGAAAAATAGATATAATCAGCTAGCAAGACAAAAAGTGGCGTATAATACTTCAAATAATAAATAATTTTAATATGACAATACTTTTAAGTAAAAGAAAACCTTTCAAATCGCACTAGATTTTTAAATAGTACAGTAAAATCTGGTTGCTTTTCAAGTGATTTTAAGCGTTGTATTTGCTTTACATTCTCCATAACATGGTGTTTTTTATTAAATCACTATTGTCATCCATGGAACAAATAATGCATTGGGTGTCTTGTTTTTCCCAATGTGCTTGAGTAGCGCTGGTGTGCTACACATGCTAGTTTAATCAGGCTTCTACCCTTAGACCATGTAAGTGAGGTCTCCAGTACCTCCCACACTGATCCTCTTTAATTTCTTCAGTGAGAGCTGTTGTTGCCAAGGATCACCATCTTCCATATTGTTCCATCAGTCCAAAACCAGAATAGAATTTCCATGGAAATCAAGTTGCCTGGGAACATTACTGCCAAATCACCTCCAACCCGTGACTTTGATTTATGCTGGTCAATGGTGCTGGTCAAAGAAGCTAAGTACTGTACTTCAGAATTTTCTCAAGCACCATTTGACATCTCACCACTCCCAAAAAGAGGAAGCAGCAGCAGGGATGCCAGAATAATAACTACATTTATGGGACACAACTCACTTTTACAATGACCTGTGTGGGAGACAGTATTATCCCTGTTTTATTAGTGAGAAGGAAACCCTGTGGAATTACAGAAACTTGTTCAGACATAAGTGGGAAAGCTGGGATTTGATCTCAATTTACATGATTCCAGGTCTGTATTGTTAGACAAAAAGTCATACAGCTTGTCTTACCATACAGTTCTTGTGGACTCTTTCATTTCTGTGGACACCCTAATCCCTAGAAAAACCAGTTCAAAGTCTCAGATTGTGTTTTTATTCTTTCCTTCATCCTCATCAATAGGCAATTCGTTTCAATGGGTTTTTGTGTGGTGTTTCCCATGCTACCTTTAAATATTCAGCACAGCTATCTCCTCTTCTCTGTGTTTACCACCAGCAGTCTGTCAGAATCCTCCCTCCTTAGCTAGATGTCAATTACTGCTCCCTTTCAGTAGTTACCTCCTCCTTTATCCCAGCTCGGGGTTCCTTAACCTCAGCGTTACTGACAGTCAAGACCAGATAATCCTTTGTTGCTTGTAGTAAGACATACAGCAGCATCCTGGACTCTACTGCTCCCTACCCCACCAGGTACAACAGTCCCAAAGTGTTTCCAGACTCCAGCTAAGAGCCAATGATACTGTGCATCCTAATTACCACTCATAGCTGAGTATCAGTCCCCTAATTTTGAAAGGGTGACTTCTGCTTCAACACGTCTCAGATTCATCTTTTGTACATCATCTGCTGTGTGTGTGACTTTGCACCAGGGAAAATGTTCCCAATAGTTGTTACCTAAATATATGCCCGGTTTTCATGATATTTTTCACTTTATTTCTTCTGTCTCTGTGTATCTTCACGTCAGCTTCTCTGTAAAATTCCATCATCCTCCAAGGCCTCCTCTAAGACTTTCTGTGCTACTCCCATTCCATGTTGTGGCCTCTTTTCTAGCTGCCTCCACATCTCTCTTAGAGTTCTTAAGTGATGCCAACCTTCTTCAAATTACGGCTACCCATGTCCATCTTCTTCTCTCCCTCAGGAGCAGTCGCTATGCCCTACCCACCATGCATAACCCTACTAGGGCCAGGCAGCTGGTAAGAATACAACAAGTAGTTGTGAATTAAGTGCTATTAACAAAATACATTCTTAAAACCTCCTTTGAGAAAATACATTCCATGTTAGGAAAACCTTAGCGTGTCCCTGCAACAGAGAGAAATGTAGTAAGGAGATGCTGGTAGCTTCAGGGTCCTATTGCAGGAGTTCCTATACCCCAGGTAAACTGAGACATGTGCCCCTTAAATTTGGCAGTGGGATCACTGAGCTACAGGAAAGAACACTCACTGTATTAGAGATGGATGGCACAAAGTGCCCAGGTCATAGTGTGGAAGCCAGCAAGACGGTTAGCAGAAAGCGGGTGGGAACCATGAGCAAGGCTGTTCTAGAGAGCTGCCCATCATGCTGGGGGCGAAGCTGGGGAGACTGGCAGCTGGCCAAGGTCTTCCTGTTGTGCAGGCCTTGCTTTGCCTCATCAAGTCAAGGGTGTGGACTAATGGGAATGTCTCTGCTTTGATGTGAATTTCAGTTGCTAAAATCTAATGCAAGATCTTTATCTCTCCCAAGTCTTTGGTTTAAATAGTGTGGGTGGAGAAGGGCAGAGAAGGACTTTAAATGTTTCTTCAAGGTCCTAAACACTTGGGTAGGAGTTAATTTAAGGAATGTTATATATAGCTGGTATGCAAGGTACATGCTACAAATCAGATGGGCTTATACTGTGGAACAGAATAAAACAACAACTGGTAAACATGTGAATCCATTGCCCTTTCAGAGTTTAAATAGAAAAGTGGCATTTCACAATGTGCTGCACAAGACCACCAGATTGGCTGTAAACCAACCCAAAACACATCAAGTACCCATCTCAGAAGGTCTCTGTAGCAGCAACACACATTTAATATACTTCCCATCAAATGTCTGCCCAGAATGTGACTGTTGACTCAACACGCCGGGTGCCAGGTTGACAGAGAGCGCTCCAGTCTCCTCACAGGCCTGCATGTTGCATCTGTCTCCCTCCTTTTCCACACTGATTCTGAGTTTCAGTTTTCAGCCTCACTGGTGGCAAAGCAGGCGGGGGACTGCATATCTAGTTCAAGATGCTTGCATTTTAAATTGTATTTTGAATCAGCGTAATACACGCTAATAATCGCAGAACAGAATATTGTTTTTCCAAGCTGGGCTTCCAAGAAGAGCCGACTGCTTATCTTCATTCCTGTCGTACAGTACACTTCTCTCCCTCAGCTCCCCTTCCCTGCTGCTCCTCCCCACTGTGTTCTCTTGTGACAGTTGCATTTCTTTTAAAGCACATTTTCTTATCCATATTGTATGTTACTTGAGCTCTTTTATTTGGGGTTTTTCACACATCCTTCACATCTTCTTTGCAGCCCTAGTCAATAAGCACCAAGACCTAAATGTGCCTCTGCACTTCATGGCTATTCCCTTATCACATGCATTTTCTGTTGCCTAGAGGAAGACCTGTACAATTTTTGTTATTGAAATCTGAATTTGTTCCCTCCCAAGCAGATGGAGGATGTGTAAATGTGTCTAAAGACTTAGAATAGCATTAAATCTGTTCTTTTTTACCTTTCTACAAAGCCCTGGGAGTCACAGTACTTCTCAGGCATCCATTAAAACCAAGATGGGAGAAAAACAGCAATAATTCCACAACCCCGACAAAACTACAAGAGCTTCCTTTGGTAAAGCTTCCTTCGGTAAAGCTGCCTTTGCCACACACATTTTTGTTGGTCTGAGGGCATCAATCTCTCCCTCTTTGGCAAGACAACGCAATTCCCAAGTCATCCATGGGTGGAATTACATTATTTCATTATATATTGATTGAAAGATATGAAGCTTTTATTGCTGCTGTTTATCGGGGCCCCTTGCCAAGAGACATGTGGGAAATTGTGCTATATAGAGAGCCCTGACTTAGACAACCTTCCACAATCACTGTCTCCATCATAATTGACGTGGTGGACATTAAAGTGCACTTCACAGTCAAATAAGGATCTCTTGGGTGGTTAGGTCCCCTGGCCAGGCCATAGAGCCCCAATTAGTCCTAACTACGACAGTCCTCTGCTTTATTCTATGTTCTTAATACTCCAAGCTATTCTGTGTTTATAGGATACACCTATACACATGTGATTCAAACACATCCTTTGCTGTTTTGTACTTCCATGGCTTCAGTGGTCTTCTCATTGATATGAAGCTCTTCATGTGAGTAACTTAATTTGTATATCTAATTTCTGAGTGAGCTAATAGCTTTTCTTTCATTGGATTCTTTCTTGGAGTCCTTCTTAGCCTCGTTAGGTGCTCTGCGTTCTCCACACAGCCTAGGCACACTCAGTGCCATATCACAGCACTTACAACATCAGACGAAAATACTTTATTAGCCTTTTCTTTCTTCAGAATCTGCCGTTAAGTTGCCTGAGCATTTGGTCACCGTTGTGCCCAAGAAAGAGTACCTTTTAATAAATTTTCTTAAGTGGTAACTTAACTGGCAGTCGTATAAGTCCTGATTCTAGAACTCCCCTTCCAATACCATTTGCCCTCACTTCCTGTCCAATGCAATCAGTGAGGCTCTCAGAGCATCTGGCTCACTTCCGGGAGAGTCCGAGTCATTGTTAGCAAGGAAGCTTTTGAGCTGTTCCACTGGCTTTGGGAATCCATACTGGAATCCACACACAGAGGGAATCTTACGGAAAACCCAGAGGCAGCAGAAGTGCATGTCCTGGAAGGAACCACCGTGTCCCCGGAAACTGAATTGGACAGAGTCTCTGCAGACACAACTCAGCAAATTTCACATCGTGTACATGTTCACCACCAGAGGAAAGTCAGGTTCTACAGCTGAGTGGCTCCGAGAGGAACGACAGAAATTCTGTAGACTCAGCTCTAACTCAAGAAGTTTTATCAACACATATTCAGCCACTTAATGATTTTCTAATCTAACATACGAAATACAGTTCACTCATACTGTCTAGTCTTTTCACAGCAATTGCCCCTTCCTCAAAAATGTCACAGCTTTAGTGGTTCGGATGAGGATTAGCTAATGTTTCCTTAGGTCCCCGTTGTAACTTAGCTGCATTCTGTTCTAGGACTTAATAGCTGCTGCTTCACAGCCTCAAAGAGATCATACAGCCAAAACGTCTCCACCTTGGGCAGAGTACTTGAATACATTCAGTGTTCAACTTGCACCTAAGGAAGGTGAGAGCCAAAGAAGTATCATGTCTTGCCCAAGGGCACATAATTAATTAGAAGCTGCCCTAGTTACTTCTCTCATTGCTGAGGTAAAATACCCAACAGCCAAGGTTAAAGAGGAAAGGTTTAACTGGCTCTCAGTTTGCAGTGGTTTCAGTGTACAGTTGGCTGGCTCTGCAGCAGGGTGGCAGGCTGAGGGCCTCACAGGAGAGAAACAGCTCATGGCAGGCAGAAGGCAGCAAAGTAGCAAGCAGCAAGTGACAAGCAACAGCCCTCTTTCTGTCATTTCCATCCTATCTGGGCTTCCCACCTTAGGGTGGGGAGGGCTCACATCCAGGTTGGGCCTTCCCATTATCCACTTCCAGAACTATGATGCCAAACCAGTCAGTGAATTGATTTAGCAGTCACACACGCTTAATTCCAGCATCACGCACTCTGGGCCCAGCCACCTCTGAAAAGCCCCACCTATGCCACCTATGACTGCATGAGGCTTTGGGGGGACATCTAGACACAAACCATAAAGAGGCAGAGCAGGAATAAAAATCTATACAACCTAATTTCAAGTTTACTATTTTCACTGGTATGTTATATTATCTCTTACTTAATAAATTCTATCTTGTCACATGTAATTTGAAATGTATCTCATCTACTTGAAGATCAGCTGGTTTACCTTTGTGTGAGTTCAGATCTAGGCATGAAAGAGCTAACACATTAAAATTAGGTAATACATATTGAATTTTATTTAAAAAAAATGATTGGCAAAACTGTGGCTAGCAGTTACATTTTCTTGACCAACAGAAGACTGTGCAGTCCACTGATATTAGCATTTTCAGGGAGCCACTGCTGGGTCCAAGGCAGGGCAGTGAGCTTCCACTACTTCTGGTGCTCTGAAGTCATACAGTGTAAGCGCTGCTCCCACTGAAGAGAGTGCCCGTGTGAAAGAAGCAGCCCATCGAGGATGATCCAACAGGAACGGAGCCAGGGAAACAACTGAAACCCCATTATCTTCTCACTCCTGATTTTGTGCCAGGGTCTCCCACTGACTAATGGAGAGCAGAAGACAAGGGGTTCCAGGTGGATATACTCTATGTGAATCCACCACCCTGAGCTGAGAGCAAGGCGGAGACAAAAGAAATGCTTAGCATCCTCCCTTGCAGAGTAGAGGCTCATGATTTTTTTTAAATTAATGCATTTCATAAGAAAACCCTTTATATTATTACTTTATAATTCAGATGTTACTTCTTGACTTTCCAACTCAATTACAGATCCACTGAGGGTTTTCTCATACTGCACAATGCCCAGAATAAGCATTAAATAAATATTTGGGGAAGAAAAAATTAACTAGTCTAGATAAACAAAAAGGAAAATCATTTTTAAGGGCAAAAATGAGGCAACCTCTTCTCAAACAGCCATGAAAGCCAAGGTTAGTTAAGTGAAATAGACTCAATATTTCCAGACACTGTCAAACATGACACTCCCCTGTTACTAATACTGCTTGGGATTTTCCTTCCAGTCATGCCCCGGACTGTGGTCTCTAAATTCTTTTCATTTATATTAGAAGCTTGAGGTGCGAGTGAGGCATCTAAGCTATACACTGTTACAACATTTACTGCCTGCGTAGGCGCAAACCCTTTTAAATAACCACACTGTTTACCATACAATCGGGTCTATTCAACTAAGTATTAAATATTACTAGGACATTTAATGTGACTACTACATGTGCATAAACCCTTCTATGTAGCCAGAAAATATGAAAAAGCTATAAAATCTGAGAAAAAATTGGGAAATCTTAAGGAAATATTCTTTTTCTCTGAGAGAATAAATATTTGTAGAGGATTCAGAACCTACTTTGAGCATAACTTCATGCCAGAAAAGTTCTCTAATTCCCGTAAAATAATATCCATCTAATTTCTTTTCTCCTGCTATCCAGCACACAGCCAAGAGCTGGCCACAGTGAAAGACAACCAAGGCAGCTCCTGTGCACTAAGTCTCCAGTCATTTGAAGAGGACAGAGTCAAGGCTGGTGTGTGGCTCAGCCGTGAGTGCTCTTCAAGAGCAAGACATTTCCCCTCCATGACCAACTGGGAGAGAGGAGAGACGATCTTAGGCATAAAGCGCATCTGCAATCGTCTCCCGAGCGGTCACCAGAGGCAAAGAAAGCCCCTTACGGTGACGCAGCAGGTGTCTAGGGCCTGCCTTCTCTTCCTCTCTCTTGCAAAATAGATCTGTTTCCAAAGGACAGAACCCACCTGCATGTCCCAAGAGCCAGAAAAACTATGAAGGAATGAAGTTCACTTTTGCACTCTTGGGAGCTGGCCTTTCCCGCCAATCATGCACCCACTTGGTCACTTTTTCTATCCTCCCTTTAGACACCTGTTCTCCGCGAAGCCAACCCCAAGTGGGATATAAGGAGTCAACAAGATTTAATATGTGTGATAATAAAGTAATAATAATAAAAAATGGAAGGAGAGAAGAAAGGGAAAAAATGGAAGCAGTGAGATTTTAAAAAAGGAGACAGGTTGACAAAGTGGAGATAAGAGCGAGAGATGAAAATCCAACTAAAGAATTTTTTAAAAATAAATAAAAATAGATTTAAAAAGGAGCAACAAAAGGGAAAATTAGTGCAAAAATTTTCTCATCCTCAAGGTGTTTGAATTGGTAAAGTTTCTTTCTAGGACCTGTAATATTGGACTCCACCACGCATGGAGGACGCGCAAGGCATAGTGAGTCCCACTCGGGTCCTGGGGCATTTCCTCTCCTCTCCCACCTAAACAGGCTGCCCTGGCGGGATGCGAGCCCTGCTGGCCAGCAAGAAGATCAGCATACAAGAGAGACGCAGTATATGGCTCCATACAAGAACTGCTTCTGAGAAGGGAATAGGTTCACTCAGCTCTGTGTCTTTCTTCATTGCACATGGCTTGGCTGCTTTTGTTCAGATCTGTCAGGAAAAGAGAAGCCATTGTAGGTATTCTGAGTAGCAATAAATTTAATACAGGGAATGAGAAGTTTACACAACCATTAGGAGAACTGGTCAGCTAAAGTCAGGAGAGCCTCTGCCTGCTTTGAGTGAGTCTGAAAGTACCAGAGATGCAATGAAGCTGCCATCAAACTCTCTGCTGCTTGCAGCACGAAAGTGAATTACCATCAGGAGAATGTTGGCGAAACCTGGCATCCCTGAGCTATCTGCCGGTGTGCTCACGCACTGTCCTGTGTCTGCTGCCCCCACAGAACGATGTTTATCGCCTGCACACCAAAGCTCACAGTTGTTCTCAGTGGGAGAAACTAAGCAGAATAAAGATTGTAGTTTTGTCACCGAGAGACAATATCTGGCCCACTGGCAGAGTAGAACGGTGCAAAACATATTGACTAACCTACTGGATGAGTAATTCATGGAAGGAGACTCCCCAGGAATTGATATTTTGGAGTTAAATATCAGGGAAACTTAGACTAGCAGACTGGTAAAGTCTCTTTGTACACTCAGGTCTATGGGTTTCTTGAGTAACACCATACTAGGCAGAAAGCTCTCTTTCATAGTTTATAGGACTGAATTGCAAATTTTAGGTATTTTCTAAATTGTGGTGACAGGTTTTAAGGAGGCCATGTAGAGCCTTCCAGAATCCCCAAAACTCGCCAGGAAAGCTATCATCATATTTTCCCTAGTAATAAAGTACATTCAATAAAACAGGACATATGAGTATGAGTGTGTGCGCATGCACTCTTCTTCCTTTATACTTTATTCAGGGATATTTTATTAAATTTATAAACTCATATAAAGTTTCACGACACAGTTTATTATCCACCATAGTTAATACACTTCTATGGATGAAGTATAAAGAAAAAACAGACCTTTAAAGTCTGGAGGTATAGGTCTCACACACCAATTATTACAGTAACATCTTGAGTGGCAATATATAAACTTTCTGCCCTTCAGGTCCTCAGTTGCTTAATTTGAAAATTGAGGGCTTTAAAATGTATAGTTTTAAAGATCAGGATCTAAAGACCTTCAAGATCTAAAGAATTCTTGTTTCATAACTGAATTGCAACCTGTATCAAAGCAGGACTCCTCGTCACGAGCGATGCTCTAACACCTCTGGATTGTAGCTTGTGTGAGCTTCTTCTTCTGCTATCCTGCTCCCTCATTCTACCGTGTTGACAGTTTGTGGTTGGACCACACCCTAAGGTTGCCACACCTTCCTGAAGTCCCTAGAACATGTCCCTGACCCCAAAAGTTTTCTTACTAATAAAACCTATTGGCTTGTCCCTAAAGAGACTTCACTAAGTCACCGGCTTTCTGTCTGCACCCATCCTCTCCTCACTGGGCTTGTGGTGACATTGACAGAATAGTATTAATATGATGCTTGGCGAGAGATCAGCTGTACACAAATATGTCCTGGCTCAGGGCTCTCTCCCATCGACAAGTTCTCGAAGAGAAATACATGCACAAAGACATGAAAGCAGAGGAACAATTCATCATTTGGGAGTTGTGACCGTACCAGACACCAGTGGAAGGTTCCTCCTACTGAAGTTAAATAGGCCCAGGCACCTTGAAACCAGGCAGGAGACTGCTCTACCTCTTTCACCTGATAAAGTTTGAACCCTCCTCTCAGATCTTACCACTGTGTTAAAAGGCAAATCAAAACTTCACCTGTCAGAGCCTAAATGTTACAACTAGAGAGAGGGAAAAAGGAGAGGAAGAGTGTTCCTGCCCAGTGCCCGCGTCGCCCTGGCCTAGACTGTAAAAGGGGCAGCAGTCCTGGTCCCACGGGAGACAGCGCCACGGCAGCAGTGCCAGGCATGGCTGAGACTGCTTCTCAGGCCGCTGGGTGAAGGGAATGATGCCCTGACTTGGAGTGCTGAGCTTTCCATGAGTTTGGCAGTTCCACCTCTAAAAAACAGCAGACTAAGGCCAGTGACATCATTGTCAGTGCCCAGTACAGAATGAGCATGCTGGGGCTCAGCCAAAGGCGGGACCCTTGGTAATGCCTTTCCCAAGCCACTGCCCTAACCACGCAGAGGGGAGTTTCCACTCTCTTCAAGACTGTCACCCATATCAGCAGTGCCTGTCTGCCAGTGTGGGGACTCACATTTCAGGAGATGATGTGTCAGTCAGCTTTCTACCACAAGGCAAAATACCTGTGCTAAATTAACTTATAGGGAGAAAAAATTTATTTTGGCTCCAAGTTTTAGAGGTTTCAGTCCATGGTTGTGTGGCCATGTTGCTTGGGGCCTGTAGCTAGACAGACCGCCATGGTGGGGAGCACTCGGCAGACAAGGTCAGCTCACCTTGTGGCAACCGGGAAGCAGGAAAGAGACAGAGGAGCTGGGGTCCCTCACGAGCAGGCCTTCAGGGTTCTAGCTTCCTCCACTGAGGCCACTGCTGAAACTTCTACCACCTCCCCACGGCATTATCAGCTGGGCTAAACTCCAACATATGAACTTCTGGGGCCTTTAAGATCAAGCCCATAATAGATGGTGTTATGGCAAAAATCCCAAATCTCTCCTCACAGGATAGCCCTGAAGGACTCACGAGCACCTATGTAAACAAGACTCCCAGAGCTGACTCTGCTACTCTGTTGTTTCCCAAGATAGATTTTGCAAAGTCAGATTTAATAGTGCCCCTGGGTTACACTCCTGAGTGCATGAATGTATTTTTTCTCTGCTTATCTCAACTTTATAGCTGGAGCAAACCCCTGGGAGTTTAGGGGAAGCTCTGGTTCAGCAGCTTCTGGGCATACCTTGTACTGCTGGAGCTTAGTAAGAACTTGCTGACATTCGTACAGGTCAAGCTGAGAAGCATTTCCTGTCAAAGGGACCAGCTGTCGCTTCATGGTCACACTCTTTGTGTTGAAAAGAGGATCTCCCATTATGGATTTTCCACTGATCTGAATCTGAGCCTTTTACACAGGGCTTCTCAAACTATCACACACACAGGGATCACTTGGGGTTCTTGTTAAATTTAGATTCTGAGTCAGTGACACTATGGTGAGACCTGAAATTCTGCCCTTCTGATAAGCTCCTAGGGAATACCAATGCTGTTAGTCTAAGGACCATAATTTGAGTAGAAAGAACTCCTGTAATTCCTATTTTACAGAAGAAGCGGACCCACTGAGCGGTGCCACGCACAAGGGCGAGGCTTGCTTCTAGTTCCCTGGCTCTCATAGCGCACACTGAGCTGCAGGATCTTTTAGATGAAGTTTTTGGCCTCTTTCTCTCCTCACGTCTTAACCCAGGTCCTAAATGTTTTCTTTGGCTCTCAAACCCACTTCTGGGGTTGGAGCCTCCACTCCAGAAGTCGACATGTTCGTGACAGTCCCACTGGAGCCCTACTGGAGTTCAGGAGGAGGTTAGGTTTGCTCTGGCAGGGCTCTGACAGTCGTGTTTGGGTGCCCAGAGTCTCAGACTTGAAGATGGAAATATGATATTTCCCCAAGGAAGAGCTCTTATTGAGCCCGTGAATACGAGAGCACGCAGCGTGTTGCGTCTCGTTCCAGCTCCAGCAGCCCCAGGTGCCTGCAAGGCAGGAGTGCTGCGGACAATCCTATCAGAAACAGAGCAGAAGCTAAAGGCAGCTGGAACTTGGGTACAAGCAGAGAACTATTTAAAGCAGCACAGGGGCTGGGGATTTAGCTCAGTGATTAGTGCTTGCCTTGCAAGCACAAGGGCCTGAGTTCAATCCCCGGCACCACAAAAAAAAAAAAAAAAAAAAAAAGCAGCACAAACGACTGCACTGAGTTGTGCTTTTTTTGATATTATCTGGGAGTTTAAAATCATGAAATTATTTGTTTCAGAGAGAAACATAACCTCAAATCTCCCTCTCTCCCTTCTTCTTCCACTCCACAAAATACACATTTATTTACACAATGACAGTGCAGTCCTAAGTTGAAAGTACAAATGTAGCTTAAAGATCTTTTTAGCCTAAAGATCAAATTGGCTTATATTTGTGATTACAGAATGTGGCAGAACTTCTTCCTGTAAAGTAGAATTGAACATTCCGATGAGCTGAGCACCAGCGCTTGGCTTTATAGGCAGCAAGGCAGTAAAGGTCCGCAGAAGACAGAAACAGAGGATGCAGACTGGATTGGTTATTCTGGTAATCTCTCTCTAGGGACCACCTTATCCCACTGAGTAAAGAGAATGCCATTTCCTGCGCTTTGGGAAACCGGCCCTTTTCAAAGTTCAGTTTGATTATGTGGAATTTAACATAAATGACTCCATCGGTCTGGCCTGAGCAGTGTGGGTGATCAATCCAAAACACCGGCCTCCTGTAACATTTGTTTAATAGCACTGAAAAACCAAGAAGGCATACATCTGCCTGGTTTTAAAGTCCTGTTCTAATTTTCATTGTACACAACCAAGAGAGATAGCAATAATGGAGGTGATGCTACCCAGGAAGGCGATGTGATTGAAGGTACTTATCTTAATGAGTGTTGGAAGAAATCTTCCCCACACCAAGAGCAACAATTGTGGGCCCTGCATGCTTTACAGAGTTTGTAGAGATTAGCTTTAGGGAAGAGTACTTTTTTAAAATGTACCCCCTAAGAAGTTTGCAAATATGAAAAGATCCTATACTAAGTTAGCAATAGATTCATTCCTAAGAATCCATGCAAATAAACTTAGATATAAAAATGTTAATGCTCACTTATTGCACTGTTTAATTCATGGATTTTCATTCTTCTCCCATCGCTATGGCCCAAACTGAGTAAGTAAGATACAGCAAAGAGACAGCAGAAAGATTTATTTAGAAATGTTTAAAAATGTACTCTCCTTCTCATTTCCACAGGCGCAGTGTGGCAGTTGATTCTCATATTCCCAAATGGCTAGGGTTATTTGCTTCATCTTCTCAGCTCATTTACCAGCTGAGCTTCCCCAGTGTGACCACAGGAGAGAACTTCCATTTCTATGTGGAACAAATCTTTAAAAAAAAAATAAAGGAAAGACGTACGTTTTCACAATCCCCTAACAGGTACTTTGGGGTTCATACATCTTGTCTAGTTTAAACCTTCTGTTTGACTGGTGGTCTTTTTCCAAGAATAATTTCTAATCAATGTACACTTTACTGGAACAGAAAAAAAATTTACATTGACTGGACAACCACAAAAAGAATTATATGATGTTCTTGCTACCTGTGAGTAAATAAATATTGTTTGGCATTCCTGGATATCTGAGCCATTAAGCGATCCAAAATGACCATTCATTCTGCTTTTTTTTTTTTAACAGTTTAAATAAATTCTAGAAACCTATTGCAGCATTCAAGGGTGAGTGTTTCTGTGGTTTAAGCTACAGGAAATACTATTATATTGCAAGGGAAAGTAGCAAATGAAAAGTCAGGAGCTGAGTTTCCTCTCCTGTTCTACCGGGGAAAAGCGGTGTGACCCAAGCCACGTCTCTTGACCTTTCTCAACTTCAGCTCGTTCATCTGTAAAGAAAGGAATTTCATTTATTCACTCAAAAATATGTATTGAGCTTCCACTGCGCCAAGCATGTTCGTGTCCCGAGGATGCTTTAGTGAACAAAAAAAAGCAAGGATCCTCCTCTATGTTGGTATACATTCGGGCTTCTGGAATCTACAATCTGGATCATGTACAAAATATTCTCAGAGCTCAGAGTCAATGTTCCACCATCTCCAAAGACAGCAACTTGTGTGACAGACGAAGGTGGCAAGCGTTCTGGTTTTCTTTGGTACAGCAGCTTTGATTTGTTGCTATTTTTCTTGCCTTTGCAATCAGGGGTCATGCATCAGAACTTGGAAATATCTACATACAACCATGAAGCAGGAAACCAAAGGGCATGTCAGTCTTTTTTATATCTCTGATGAACCACAGCCCACACAAATTCCTATGCGCATCGGAATGCACCAAGTTAGCTCTCCAAAGGTCTATGAGACGTCGCTATCCTAAAACCTGCCTCTTCTAAAACAGACAGTTTATAAGAACTGCTGTTTAGCATGGATTTAAGAACAAATTTTCACTGTCACTAGGAAACTTCTTTCATTTGGACTGCCTTAGTTCTCTTCTATACCAGTCAGCATAATAAAATAAACTGTATTTTTCATGGAAAAAAAAATGAAAGAGCACATGGAAATAATTTTGGCTCCTCAAATTGGTGCCAACAAGTTTTGGAAAATAAGAGCTCTCATTTCAACTTAATCCAGTAATTATTCTTTACATAGTTGTTATGCAGGCACAATGCTCAAGGATTGAATGCAAAGACGAATTTGGCCAAAGTCTCTCTCTCTCTCCATAACTTCTAATTGGTGATGGAAAGATATTGAAGTCAAAACACAATCTGACGTCTGAAAGTTAAAGAAAAAAAAAAAAAAGAAAGATGCTACGATAAAGGAAGAAACAAAATAATTTATCTCCCAAGAGAGTCAGAGAATGTGAGAGTCAAATTTACTTGGTACCCAGGTGCTTGTGTCTTGTCCTGGATGGCTAATGGGATGGGTTACTCTTCATGGAAGAGCAGTCCAGAGCCTGCTTTTCTGGCCACCCTGGAGCAAAGGTCATGCCAGGTCACAGAAGCCCTGCTGAGACCTACATCCAGGTGCCCTGGCGAGGGGCACAGGGAGGCAGCAGAAGACTGAATTCACCTCAAAGAGACTGGGGGAAATGATAGATACAATTTAAACCAGAAAAGAAACAGAAATCTATCAGTTATCCAGTGAAATCCCTCCAGCACCCCTAAAAACAGGGGAGAATTTATGAGAACGATAGAATTTGTTTTAGAAAATAAGGAGGCCAAGGGTTTACGGTGCAGTTCAGAGGTACACACTTGCTTAGCATGGGCCAGGTTCTGGGTTCAAACCTCAGTTCATGGGGAAAACAAGAAAAGATGGAAGCTTAATATTCACTACACATCTGAACTATCTGTATCATATTTTCAAACCTGTTCTATTTGCTGCGTAACATAAAGGTACTAAAATTCTGTATACCCAAAACAGAAGTCATGGGAATTTCCCACCCACAAAGCTGGGTCATTTCCGTAATTTTCTACACCAGTGAGATCACCATCCACTCATATCTGTGTCCAAAAACCTACAATTTGCTTTGCCTTCATGTTAAACTGATCACCGAGTGACATTGAGCAGAGCGACTGACCATTTCTTGAATCTTCCTCACCGTATCTTTCTTTTCCTAGTACCACCATATTCTTTCTCTGGTGTTTGTGTCTCTTTTTCCCATTCTACAGCTAGAGGTAGCGCTGCATATGTGATCCTACTATAGCCTGCACCAATGGTTCACCTTCCCTTTTGCCTTAGGGGAGAGATTTGATCTGCCACCGTTGAAGACATTTACAGAGCCCTTCTCGGTTTGTCCCCCGCCTCCTTCCCCTCCACTGCCTCCTTTCCCTCCACCACCTCCTTCTCCACCACCGCCTCCTCTGCTTACTCACACGTCCCAGTAGCTCTGCGTACTCACACGTCCTTCCGCCCCCTGCTGGGTTCAGCGTTCTCTTGTTTCGTCTGGGGTCTCACTATGGAACTGCCGCCCCACCCAATCCGTTGCTCCCACTTTAAACCTTGCGCTCTGTGAGAGCCCAGCTTCCTCAGAAGGGCCTTCTTGACCTCCAAGCCAGGTCCGATGCCCTGTTAGGAGCACTTACAGTACCGTGGGCTCTCTTCTCCCGGGGCTGTCTGATCGCCAGGGTGTGGACTCAGCAGGGAGCCTGGTAGCTCAGTTCAGTCAGAAACCGCTTCTGTCCCTGACATTTGTTCTTAGTCTTTTCATCCATCCCACTCATTCATCCACCCTACTCTTCAGCTCCAAATTCTCAGTTTTCTCTGTTGTATTTGAAGTTGAGCTCAATCTTTCTTCTAAAAAAGAAACAATAAAACAAACAAACAAAATGAAAAACAACCTCCATCATCCCTACACCTTTCTTGATGGTCCTAAACAAAATCTTCAAAGAGCATCATAAAATGCGTCAACACTCCAACTGACTTGACATTCCGGGACACAGGCCGGGATGTACACCCCTCACCCCCGCAGGCACTTGAGTACAGAACTGAGATGGATTCCTTCTCTTTCTAGGGCACAGACTTCTTTCAAGGTTATCTATTTCACTTTTCTAGCACAAGATTAGTTTTGGAATATCCCACCAGATCCCCATCCTACTCCAATCGAATTTACTCTCTGTAAAGTAAATAAGGATCACAATAGAAAACAAAACAGTCTGAAGTAGCTGATTGCTTCTATCCTTCTGTAAAGTCTAGAAGATAACTTTTAAATATCTGGCTTTTTCCCTTGTTAATAACTTGAAAATAAAAGATATAATAAGTTTGAAAGAAATTTATGTCTGGCTGCAAAATTGTCAGGGAGGCTGATTAGACTGAAATTACAGCAGCAGAGTTTCAAATCTAACTCCTCCACACTGAGGTAATGCTTTTCTCCTCACAGTCCTGATTGAATTGCTTTCTTCTAAAGTTTCTCTTTTCTTAGCCGGCACTTGTACTAAACCCTGAAATGAATATAATACCTATTCTAGCCTTGGTGAGTAATGTTCAGGCAATTGTCTCCACTTACACATGTTCAGTTTTGTGTTGTTTCAAGAGAATTACATGGTTGGATAACTCCAGTACTGAGAACAATGGTAGCTACCTGGGAACTTGCATTTCTGTTTTGAAAAGACACTCATCTATATTTGTATAAATGCGTTACATTCTTAACTTTTGTGTCTAAGTTGGTGTGTTCTCACAAGCATATAAACACCAAATGCTTTGGTTCTGGTTTCACCCACAAAGAACCTGATTTCAAGTGAAGGGAGACAATAACGGCACTATTCCAACTGTACACCCCTCATTCATTTCTGTAAGAAAATGTCTTCCATCCATAGCAATGGAGAGATAGCAAGAAGCAGGAGCCGCAGCTTCTGGTTGAGGTTGCCACAGCACGGACAGGAGATAAGCAGGGCACATTCCTTAGCGTTACAGCTGAAACCACTTGAAGTCTTTGCACCTCTTCACCTGCAATGTGATCATTTCCACTAAAGAGATCATTTCCTGGTCATTTAGGATTCAGTCTGTACAGACACAGCAAAGGCGGAAGTCTCTGGCGAAGCTTACCCCAAGGCCCCAAAGCCCTTCACCCCTTGACAGAATACTTGTGTGCATCTGTACCCTGAGTTCAGAGACCAGCAAGCCCGTGTGCAAGCCACGGAATGCTTAGAAACTTCTTAAAATCATTTTCCTCACTTCCAATGCCAAGTGATGCAGACAAAGTATTCACAGAAGTAACAGCCACTGATATTCATTCCCTAGCAAAGAGTGTTTCTTCTTTAGGTTGTTTTGGACAGGAGAGCAGAAATACCAAAGTATCTCTGAAGGTTTGGTAATTATGACTCAGTTAAATCAGCTCGCTGTACAAGGCCATGGCTCAAAGATGACATACGAAGGCTGAGAATGAGTTACTTGGGCAGCTTCATAGAAGGATGACTTCAAAGTTATGCTAATTAGCAGTCTTAGAGCCTCCAGATAAAAGCCTTCCGATGAGTGAATTTTTCAGAAAGAACACTTGGATGCCTACTCTGTTCTCAGGCTGCACACTCGTGGCTGGATGCGTTTGTTTCTGCATCGGCTCCTCCCTTCTACCTCTTTCGTGCCTGAGAACCTGTCTTGACTACCATCAAAGTAACTTTGCCGGGAAAAAAGTAACAACTATAGAGAAAGGATTTAACGAATCTAGACATAATATTCCCTTGCAGGAGTTATAAAAAGTTAGAGGCAAAGAGCCCAAGGAAAGAAAAATCATCATATTCAAAGTCATTCACTCTTTCCCTCATTGAAGCCTTTACTTGATAGATCATACTATATACCAAGAATCATACTTAAGCATATGAGCTGCGTGCTTCCCAGGAAGCACAAAAGGCACAGACCGGTCCTGTGACCTGGATGGGGACAGCTGCACTGGCGCAGCTTAGAGAGGGCACAATAGAAAGGAGAGAAGCCTGGGAGGGGTGGTGGGGTAGTTAGGGCTGAGGGAGGGAAGCCCAAAGAAAGGCTCTGCAATCGGAAGTGCGAAAGAGAAGCTGTCTCTCCAACTGCAACCAAGAAATAGTGGAAAGACAGAGAGAAAGAAAGAAAAACTGTAGAAATGTGAGCCTAGACTGACATTGCTAAAGGGAAACCTGTTGCCAGATGGATCAAGAAAATTTTAAATATCGTAAGACAGAAAAGCACCTTTGGATATCTGTCTCAGACCACATGTGGCATCGAATGGGAATAGAAGCCGCTGTCCTTTGTGAAGAGCGGTTCCTTAGATTGTTCAAGAGGGTGACACAGAACCGGGGCTGGCAGAATCTGGGGTCCTCGACTGGAATCCGGGCCAGAGGCCAGACCTCTGCGTTGTGACCCCAACGTGGTTCTGGGTTCAGTCCCCACCTCTTAGCGTATTGGAAGAATTCTGACACTATAAACTTCAAAGGGTGAAAAAATAGCCCTGCTGAAGAGGTAACATATGGGGAAAGAATGTTGATTATGCTCTTTCCAAATAGGAAAGTGCTTCAGCTGCAACATTTTGGACTCTTGAAAATTTAGTTGATTCTTATCACGTCATGAAAAAGGAAACTGCAACAGATGAAGCAAGTCACATTTTTGTCTTCTCTGAGGACTTAAAGATCAAGGTATTCTCAAGAGAAGTCCGAGCTAATTTCATAAATGTAAGAGAGAGGGGTAAATAGGAAAATGATTTTTAAAGTACTTTTAACTCTATGCATCTGTAAACATGCTCTTGCCCGTGTGTTGTTGTTCTTTAGGGGTTTTATGAGGTCTTCATGGTTTTTGATTGTTGCTCTCGGGTTACAAGGACATTTTCAAGTGCTCTCACTGTAGGGATGAGTCGGCATGAATAGGGAGGAACAGAGGCAGGAATACGATGGAAGTCTAAGGTGAGGTGTAGAGAACATCCACAATTCCTGACTTGCTTCTGGCTCAAAATTCATTTGAAAAAGCAGTGATTTACTGAAGGCACAAAACATCCTTCTATTGGAAGAAAATATGCATGTAAGATTCATTTGTTACCTACACTCGCCCATCTTTATGACTCTATAAATAGAGTAAGACATTTGCGGAAAGGATGCGATCATTCCTTCTCTCACAAGAAACTTGCTCTCAGGGGTTGTGATATGAAGATAGCCAGGAAAAAGACAAACCCCAAATAATATGATGAGCGTGAGGGGAAAGATGGTGATGAGGAGGAGGGCAAAGGCGTGTCTACGGAGCCTTGGAGCACAGGGATAGTCTTCATCACCCAAGGAAGGCAGGGAAGACTTCCACACCAAGCTCCACTTGAGTCGGATTTAAAGAAGAGTAGGTGTTTTCCAGTTGACCAGGGGAGGAGAGAGTCATTCCAGGCAAGAAGTACAGCATCGGCAAACACACGGAGGAATGGGTCAGCGTGAGGAGATCTGGGTGAGTGGTCATTTAATGAGGAGGGAAAGGGACCCCCTATGATTGTTGTCAAGAACAACTCATTTTTATAAAAATCATTGTACTGGCAAGTCTCTGGAATTTGTTGGTGTTGCATGAAATTGACGGAACCGAGGAAAGGAGATTAAGTTAAGAATGTCAGCTATTTTTAAATTAGATTTCCAGGTCAGTGAGATTCCTAGGACCATGAATAGTATCCATGACACTGTGAGAAGTACCTCAGGGCTGCCCTGTGTTTTTCAAGCACAAGTTAGGTCTTGGGCTTGTAGCTGCCCTGCTCAGGACTTTGAAGAGTGGGAAGCAAAGTGATTTGAGGATTACAAAAGAAAGCCACTCTACTCGCAAGAGGAAGAAATCAAGTGTGACAGCCAGATACAAGTATTCTCAGAAACAAGCTCACATGATTTGTGTAGAAGTTATGAAGAGCTGTTAGTGAAGTCTAGTGTTTTTCAGTCTCTCTGGGTTAAATGTAAAAACTGCCTCACCTTTAAGCTGAGGGAAAGTCTTCCTACATTACATCTGAGTTAATTTGGGAATTGTGCATCGCTCCAAGAGAGACATAAGATTGCTTTCATCTTTGTAGTCTTAACGGTTCTTGAGCTTTGGAGTTGGGCCCAAAAGTGGCAAAGTGAAAAAATCATCAGCCTCGGGATCAAAAAACCAATTTCCGTCCTGGTTCTGCCACCCACAAGTGGTCTTGCGGGGCCATTGTGTCTCAAATGAACCTTGGGATTCTGATTTTTAAAACTGGGACATTACTTACCACTCCTATCAGATTGTTTCTTCTAGATGATGCTGTAGATCCAGGAAGATGTGCAAGCATCAGCCTAATATTTTTAATAGCATTATATAAATGTAAGCATCAGTAGTACTGATGGCCAAAGAAAGCCCTGTTGAGATGATATCTGTTTAGCTGAGGAAATGACGTTGTGAAGTCAATATTAATGACCTTGGAGGGCCTGGTGAATGGTGAAAGGGATGAGAAATCCTAAGGTTTGAATTTCCTCTCAAGAACTGAGATTTTGGCAAAAGACATTTGTCAGGCTTTCCAATTTAATGAAAGTGTAACTTTGATGTGATAATAGAAGCTAATTTTATGTATTGACCTTGAATTTTAATGATTCACAAAAGAAGATTAAAGGTACTTCATCTTAGAGACTAGTATCCAAAGCCCCACATCAGACCGAGTATTGCTCCAACTTTCTGGGGATCAGCACCTTTCTGGTGACCCAGACCAATCATAACTGTTCCCTTACGTCTAGCACCAGAACAGCAGCATGGCACATTAGCCTGGGTGACAAGGTCCATGTAAACTGTTGGTGCACAGAAGCCACACAATTTAAAACGCATTAAATTTGCCATATACAAAATAGAATATAGTGTTATCTTATGGCCAACACAAGCTCCTTCTCCTGACTTTTCTGATAGGCATATAAATATGCCATTATTTCTGACATTTATTTCTCCTTACTTTCTGCCCCACCAACCAACTGTCAAAACCTAGATGTTTTTGCTGTCAATTCATTTTGCATTCTTCTCCCAAAAGAGACTGTACGCAGAAGCCCCAAGGAATCACAGTATTATTACCAGTGGTGATCCAGACATGAGCTCCGGACACAGATGGTACCTGCCATGGGCTATGTGGAGTCCAGTAAGCCAGTGAAGTAAATTTGGAGACAATTCCCAAATTCTGATTTGCACTGACAGTCCCTTCTTGTCATCCTGGAAATCGCTACTTGTGATGGCTTTACAGCACCGTCATTTCTCTCCTACCTCACAACGAAATGCTCTTCTGTTTGTGTCAACTCCCTACTTGCCTCTTGACTCAAAGAACAGCCTAGACTCTCCACCAGCAGCATAAATCCTTTCATTCCTGCCTATTGAGCTTCCCCCAAGAGCTGTTGTAGTTTTGCCCACAGAAGTGAATCTTTCTGTAATTTCAGCTAGTCACTCTTGCTTCAAAGGCCGGGGACAGATGAGCTGGATTGTTCTCTACTCTCACTTGATAGTGCTTAGCGTCACTCTAGTTTCCTGGCTTCCTTTACTTTTTCTTCCCTTGGCCCATCTTCAAATATCATGCCTCATTTTCTCTGCAGGAAAAATTTGGGGTAGGGTAAGGGTACCCTCTACGATAAAGTATTGTAAGTGCTTTCTCAGCATCTGAAGGGTTAAAAATCAAGATATGTTGTTCCCAACCGCAGAAACAACTGTACATGAATATAAATTGTTAGCTCCAGAGTATCACTATAATCAACACAAGCTGTCTCTTTTTAGAGTCCCCTGTTCTGGAGAAGTACTGGGAGGTTTGTTATTCTCCCCTGGATGGCTCCTGTGGACACCACAGGCAGAGTATCCACATTTCCGTGCCCTGCCCTGTGGTCATGTTAGCCCGCAGTAGTCACTGTGTGCGTGGGCACTTCCAACCCAGGTCTTTCGTCCTGTTCCCACTGTGTGCTGACCTCACGCGCTGGAGGCCATTCCCCAGGCTGAGCCTGAAGATCCAGTCCTGTGGCAGTCAGAGCCAAGCTGTAGACTCGGACCATCATCCAAAAGCTGGTCCCCTACCTACCCACTGCAGTCTCCAAGTGAGTATTTTGTATCACTGTTATGAGGGTTTGATGAGCTAATGTGTGGACCTGTCTTAATGCAGAGCAGGGCACACAGCCGAGGCTCGGGAATCTCAGTTACTGACAGGACCATCATCAGAGGCAATGAAGAGCAGAGTTCATGGGCACTTCAATCCTATGCCTGCACCTTGTTAGCTCTGTAACCTTTCACTCCTTCCTCATCTGGGAAATGGGGATGAGGGTCACAATGTGATGATGATGATGATGGTGATGCTCACAGGACTCATCGGAGTTCTGGAGATTAAGAAAGCAGATATATGTAAAGCACAAAAGAATGCCTGATACACACACAGTGAGGGAGGATAGCTTTTATTACTGTTGCTCTCCCAAGAGGCGGTGCACAGCTGGCGACTGCTCTCTCACTGGGAATGTGATCACGTGTTCTGCTCAAATCGGGTGTGCTCCATTCTGAGTTTCTTCACCAGGTACTTCAAACCCTCTGCCTCCCACCACCGGCACAGGAAACTCCAAAAGCCTCCAGGCGTGCCGATTTCCATCGTACAGAGTACAGCACGCGGGACTGGGGCAGATATTCTCTGTTCACGCCGGTACCCACCCGACCCCACGCTCAGGGCCTTCCTGCTCACCGGAAAGTCACAGGGAGTTTACCGAGCGTCTCTTTCTCCACTCCTCGAAGATGAGGGGCCTTTTATTCTTGCTTCTTTTTTCCTCCCGACCAGGGTGCTGAGGATCCAGGCTTTTCTTTTCAACTCTTTCTTTTCTAAGGATGCAAAGAAAATAGAGAACAGGGCTCAGGCTTCTCATAAAAATACTAATGGAATGTTTCACATATTTCCCATTTTTGACAAGTAATGTAATAATTTAAAGGAAACAAACCTTTGGCAAGTCGCTGAAATCCACAGTGGCCACAGTGCTGCCAGAATGGACTCTGACGGTGCCGCTCGACTTGCTTGCACTCGATTCCTGTTCAAAACTTTGACATTCCACAGACCCTGGGTTTCTGCAACATGTAACCTAGATTAAAAGGAAGGAAATCTCATCAACAGAGCATTAAATTTAAAAATCTAAATGCTAAAGGGATGGAAATTCAACCTAATTAAAATGGCTGAACGCAGAGTCACAATTAAAGAGAGAATTATGGAAAAGTAAATATTTACACACACATTGTACACTTATTAGGGTTTAGAAAGAAATGCTTCTCATCTGCACAGCTTTCCTTTGTAATGATATTGTTATGAAGCAATAAATGTGGTTATAGTTAATAACAGATGTTAAGTGGCATAATTCATCGAGAAACCTCACTAATTACTGCAGAAGCGCGAGACAAATGTACAGCATCAGCTGGGAGGAATATCTTATCTGTTAGTTTGTAAATGGAAAAAAATGAAAGGTCACTTGTAGAAAAAGCAACGTTTAAAGTAAAGCCTTATTTATTTTAATGAAAAATCTAGACACTTTAAAATTGCAACTGGCTTCGCCTCCCAGAATGCTCATGCTTCATTCAGAGAGACAAATTGGCCCGAACGAGTCTGAGCTAACTTCGCCACTCCAGTGGTAATCACTGTCTAAATTAGTCCAGGGAGAATGTTCCATATTTCAGGCTGCATTACCCACTGTCTTCGGAAGGCCGCTTACCATCAACTGTTCCATTTTCTTTCCGCTCACACCATCTTTCCTTGCAAGGCCACTGGGACAGAAAGACGGAGAGGATGGATAAACCGTCATCTAATTTCAGTTTATATGGCCATATAGAGAAAAGTTGGGAAATGGAAATGCTTAAAATAATTTTTCATAAGAAATTTGGGAAGGCTGATTGGAAAAATTAAAAACGAGACATCTTTGGTTATGATTACAAAACCTCAAAATCACAACAGTCTTTGTGAAGCTTCCCACCTCCTAACAGAGTTGGCTTTGAGTTTTCTCAGCAGTGTTGTTAAGCTGTTGATGGCACTTCCTTGTTGTCTAGACAGTGGTATTCTTTGAAGAGGTAGTGGCCGATTTGCACCATTTTTTTAATAAAGTTTTCCTTCTTGGATTTAGTTTCTGTTGGTCTTTATAACCAAAGAGCTTGTTTTACATCTTGCTTCAAATAAATTCAGGATGCTGAAGTTATAACAACAAAGACATCCAACATCTTTGGTTGTGCAAACACATGTTTGTGCTGTGCATGTGCATGTGTGCATACAGTGACAGACAGAGAAATAAAAAGAGTCAGAGAGAGACAGAGAAGGGGTAGAAAGAGCAGCAGAGAAAACAAGACATATTGAAAAAGAAACAGAAGAAGAGACAATACCTTTTGGCTTCTGTGACACAGAAATCATTATACACAACCTCTTTTCATTCATGGTATGAGAGGGTGTTTTCATTGTAGAAAGCTGGGTGGCCAAGTGATTTTTTCCTAATGCCTTTGAGTGAGACAACCTTGAATCTCCCTTTTTAACTCTCTGGAGAATTGCTTGTCAATAAAATAGAAACTTGACAATAAAAACCAATGTATATTTATCAATATAATTAATGAAGGTGGAAATTTTTCTTCTATATTAGCTTTTAGAACAATCTAAAGGGAAAATGCTTAGGGAAAGGGCTGGGGAATTTAGTCTAGGGACAGAGAAAAGGGACCAGATTAGGGCCTCCCAAACCTCCATGTTCAGGTGCCTCACCTGGAGACCTTCCCAAAGACCCATCCTGATGCAGGAAGTTTGCAGTGGGCCTGCATCACTTCTGGGCCCTACTACTGCTGCCTGTGAACCACACTGCAAGCAGGGAGCGCCCAGCACACCACGGGTTGTCTCGCCTAAATCTGGAAACTTATACAACAGTGTTCAAGTTACCAGCACAGAGTTCCGGAAAGGAAGCAAAGTGAAAATTCACACTGAGCCTTAGTTCAGAAAGCTAGCTGAGTACTTAAGGAGAACTCCGATCTACTCCTCACATAGTGCTCTGTATCACAGAGAAACCCTTCCGGAGGGCTGACAAAGAATGTGTTTGTCATCGTCTCTTTTGAAGACAGCCCATGATATTGCTCGATAGTTAATTTAGGTTTTAACAACCTGCGCCATATTTACCAAGAGTTTTCTGTGCTTTACTATAACTCCTTATGTCCAGACCCCATTAAGGAAGAAAATTCCTCTAAAAGATGCTTCCTTCTAAAATAAAAAGCTACTCATTAATCAATAACCCCATGGTTTCTAGTCTTCACACATAGCCATCTCAGAATGCATAGACTTTTCTCAATGGGGCATTTTCCAGTTCTTTAATCATTCAGGTCATCTAGCCTGGTGATGTCATTCCCCCTTGAGAGTAATTTCTTCTATCCTCACTTAAAATACATCTACCCTCCTCTTTGTTTTCATTCTTCTGATCCCTAATGGCCCACTTCTTTTCAAGAATTTCTATATGATCTTCACCAATCATTGTCATCTTTTTAAGACCTTTTCCTGAGTAACTAGGAGGATCTCAGTGTTACTGAGTCATTCACATGCAAAGGAAGAGAACAGAATTAGTAAGCAGATTATCATCGTGTCCACCTGCTGATATTTATGCATTTTTGTATTTGCCCCTGAAATAATCTCATTGTTTTCTAAGTGGTTCCTAAATGATCCACATATAAGCGGGATAGAGTCAACCAACATATACAGGCTTCGCAAACAAAATGATAGTCTCTTATACTTAGAGTCATAGTTTGCACAAAGCTGAACATGTAGTTCATTTCAATGAATACACTAATGAATATCAGACACAAGTAGGTACCAAATCTTTATTCTACTTCCTACTAGTTCTGTGACTTTAGGCAAGTCAATATCATTGAATAAAAGTTTCCTTATTTTTAAGATGAGAATAATAATAGCTACTTTACAAAGAGTCCTTCAAATTGCATTAGATAAAATATAAAATATGTCTTATACACACTGGTCATTCGATAAGCAATAAACCTGATTTAAATGAGACTAGTATGTATCTATGTCACGTCTGCCATGCTGGTATAAAGAGCTATACAGGAAAGACTTCAAATTTTTTTAAAGTTGAGGTACATATATGATTTAGACTGTGTTACAGAAGGATTATATTAACTTGGGGAAAGCCTTTATTTACATCCATAAGACTGTGACCACTTACCTATAGGAACTGTGTTCAAAACAATATTGTCATGGTTACTGTCCTAGTTGCTTTTCTCTCATTGCTATGACAAAATACCAGTCACCCAAAGTTAAGGGAAGAAAGGTTTATTTATCTCACAGTTTGTAAAGGTTTCAGTCCACAGTCAGCTGGATCCAAGCCAGGGTGGCACAGCAAACACGCAGAAGGCAGCAAGGTAAACAAGGGGGACAAAAAGTGGGGCAATCTGGGGGTAGACGAGCCTCTTTCTGTCCCATATATATTATCCAGGCTATCTGCCTTTAGGGTGGGGAGCACTCCCACCCTTAATCCTAGTGTCATATCCTTGATCCCAGCAGAACTATGCTGAACTAATCAGTGGACTAATTTAGTAATCACACACTCCAGATCCAGCCCCACCTATGACCACATGAGGCTGTGCAGGGACATCTAGACATAAACCATAACAGTTACTGACACTGAAGGATCAAGACTCACAATGGGGGCGGTGAGTAAATTTGGCCTCACAGGGCTGTACAAATGTCTGTTTCTGGAAGAAAGTCTGTATCTTGAGATAACCACTGTTCAGTGGGGTAGATTTGGTTGTCTTAGGCTATGGCAAGCTTTATTTTCCCATATATAAGAAAGAAAATTACATCGCCTCAAAATTTGTGTGCATATTAAATAGCATAATGCTTTATTAAACTCTTTGTTATAGCATCTGATAAATGTCAACTGTTTTTCGCTGATACTCTTTGTTTCTTCAATGTACATATGGGCCTCCACTGTAAAGAAGAAATTAAAACTCACGAACTTTACATCTGCAATAATATCAAACATCAAATTTTGCTCATATCTGAAATATTTAGAAGAGATTGTACTTGTAACTACAGATTGAGGGATCATTTATGACATTAATTTTCACATAATAATGCTATTATTTCTAGGTTTCAATAATGTCTGCTGCATTGTTTGCATTTAATCTTTAAAAAGTTGGTTTTTTTTTTTACTTACTCTTTGTGGGTTTTAAAAAGAACAAAACTTTATAAATGTTTGAACAGAAAGTTAGGAAGATGTGAAAGCAAATGCCTGTGTTCAATCCTCAGCGATACCTCAGTTCACGAAAGGTTTATCTGCAAACCATTTGGTTCCCGAACAGAAGCGTTCGGCAAAATTTTGTTTGCAAACTCTGCATTACGTGACAAATGTGACTGCGGCCAGCTTTCCCGTACAAACACCAATGTGGCCATCTTTTCCACAATCACAGAACAAATTAACCTCGTGAACCAAGGCACCGCTGTAGCTGGTTGTAGAACTACATGCTGAATATATATAGATTTTTGTTAAACCTCCTTTGCTAAATTTTGCAGTCAAGCAAGATCCAGGTCTTCCTTATCTCCTTTTTTTGTGTTGGGTTCGTTGGTTGGTTTTCATTTGCTTGTAGTATTAGAGTAGATCATCTTGTAATGTTGCTCTCCCATGTGGGAGAAACATGTGAACAAACAAAAATTCATGCTGATCACTGCACACTGTCCAGTGAAGTTTCCATATTTGCCCAGTTTGTTTAACTGCTCCTCAATAAGTACTTAATGCATATTTGTGAAATGTTGCACTCACTTCAACCTGCTTTCTACCATAAAACCAGTCTCAGGGAAACTCAACTCATCCTTCCTAATCACAGCAATGAGACTTAGTTGGTTTTTACCTACTGAGAACTGCCCTATTATGGAATATTCTTTGCCTTGTAAAGTCAGAACGGCTGTAGACAATCAGCAATATTCAAACTTCTTAAGGGAGATCATGAGATATTATTTGAAAAAGGAAATTCTCTGACTAATGTTTCCACTTTGCCTACATTCTCTCTCTGAATGGGTCCCTGTATTTCTAAAGAGTGAATGTGAGAGATCTTATTTTCTCCTGAAGTGTCACTGTTCATGGCTTTCCATTGGCATTAAGTCTTACAGCTTGCTGAAATGTCCACAGGTAAGAATTTTAAAAATAAAGAAAGAAACAAATTGGATTATTTTCTGTTGGATTACAATTCATAACACATCTTGAAACTGGATGATTTCCTGGCTCGTACTACATGAGTTTTGTTGTCGTTTTATTTGCTGCTTATTTTCTTCCTGATCCATACTCTACAATTCTATCTTATACACCAACGCCTCAAGTGTGGCTTCACAGAGCTATCAAAATTTACAGTAAATTAGAAAGATAATGTTTCCAAGAAGATTTAAAATTACTGGTAGGAAAATAATGACCACAACCCATATTGGACCCTCTGGAGAAGGCTGAGGTTTGCCTTTCCTGAAATGATCAATTTTAGATTGCAATTGAGGCAGCTTCCTGAGTGATGAGTAAGTTAAAAAAGAATTTAACAAGCCCATATGTTTTAAGTTCTGTAATCTCACCCTCCTGGTATAGATCTATCATGTTTTCTGCAAAGTTATTTTCATGTCTTCCTTTCCCTAAGTACCACAAACACGAAATATTACCAAACACTATAGTAGTTGTTTTTATTATTAATATTTAAACATTTGTTAAAATGAGCCTACTGTCTTGTGAAGGCAATTTGAGAAAATGTTTGTCATGATAACTTCAGAGGGTTGATGATCTCAGTGTCAAAGATGGAAAGCCACTCCTAAATCATCTTCATTTGCTTTAAAAACTGAACTATTCTTCTCTTTTCTATAGAAAGCCAAGCTAGAGTCACACACTGCCTTCATTAAAAGGCAGCACATTTTACGTGGATGTCAATTATGTACTAACTTACAGTGAGGCCAAAAGAAAGAAAGAAAAAAATAATGTTCAGATAAGGTCTGCAGTTGAAGCTTGCCAGTTTCCCAGGTAAACTTACTGAATTAAAATATTGGGTTTGCTAACTCAGCTCAGTAGAGACTGGTTTCCCCGCAGTATGACACAGTATATAGAGAACAAACCTCTAAGCATTTCAGTGGGCACATATTTGGTGGTTGAAGCACTGTGTTTTATAGGATAGATTAAAAGAGAAAGAAAAGCCTTGCTTCAGCCAGGGATGGCTCCTTCCCAGCTGAAAATCATATGACCACAATGAGAGGTGTTGAAATTAGTCATAGGTGGACCTCAAAAGGGTCACCTGCTAGATCAACATGGACTTACTTAGCTAATCTGCCTCCACGATTTGTGCAACCAAATTGACTCTTCAGCTAGAAAGCTGCACACCATGTTGATGTGAAATATATTTTGAAATTTATCTGCATCCCACCCTGCCCAATTTCAAAGTTGAATTAATAAAAAAGGGATCTAATCTTAATTTCCTTTATAATAAAATGTATTTGTGAGTTTAAACTTTAATAAGAGGGAAAATGCACATATTGAACTTTTCCATCTTCTTCTCAGACTGTCTCCCTACCATTTTTATGTGCAAAATTACACATAAGATTGTTTCTAAATAGTTGATGCAAGATTTGTCTTAGTGAGGATTCAAAACATTGATCAAACTCCCCCCTACTCATTCTAAAAGGAAAAAAAACTCCAGACATATACTGCTAGTGGAATTTAGCTTCATTAGATGCTTATGTCCTGCTTTGTTCTCTACTTCCTATGAGTATTTCCAGCTTTGGATTATAGAGTTATTACATTTACAAACCCAAAATGCATATGCAGATTTGCTTTGCTATTGGAATGGTACAGGACAATTCGGCTGCACAGACAGAGACTTTCTCCAAATACTTCCAGACCCCACTTTTGTTTTCATACACTCACTGGGTGGGAGGCAGAAATAAAGCATCAAAAGGGTGACTTCTTGATTTGGTTCCCAATATCACAACAAGCGCGCTGGCAAGACTGGTCTGAAGAGGAAGCTGCTCTCAGTTTTTCTGGGGTCTGTCTCTGGAAAGGCATGTGGACGACACACACTTCTTCTCCTTCCAGTACAGTCAGTTGAGACCAGCATCAGGTGACAGGCTCAGCCGGGGCCTTTAAACCCAGGAATACGAGAAATAATCATGTGTAAATTCTGCCTCAACTCTTTTAGGAACGCTTTATAAGACCAGTGATGTACAGCACTAACCTCCAAGAGTCTCAAGCCACCACTCATAAGAATGTCGAAAAGGTCAGACCCTCCACCATAATTACCACCGAACATTCACAGGATACTTTCAGTGTTAAAATTTCCAATTGGCTAACCACATGTCGAAAATTAAAAGTAGATATATGTCTCTCACCATGTACTAAACTCAAATCAAAGTGGATCAAAGATCTAAACATTAAAACAGAAACATTAAATTTACTGGAGAATAGAATAGGAAGAACC
>PVJO010019243.1:0-34771 GCA_004026905.1 Hystrix cristata | reverse complement strand
CTGCTGGGCGTGGGTTGCAGACATCTATTTGGGACTCTTGGCCCAGGACGTTTCTAGCTGCTCTTTGAGCTGGACTTGATCCTCAGTGAGGCCGAGATGCTCTGCACACTGCCTGTATCCTGTCCATTTCTAGAGCAAACAGTGACTAGGTTGCAGAAAGATTGCCTGGAGTAGTGTGTTTAAAATATGCATCACTGTGGGTAAACTTGAGTCTTGAGTTAAGTCTCTGGAAACCACAGCAAAGTGCCAGCATGTCAGGAAAGAAACTGTCCCAGGAAAGAGATTCTTTACTCGATGCCAAATAATTACTTAATGTTTATTAGAGTTCCCATCGGAATTTCAATAATCTGCAAGTAGAGTGGAAATCCAGCCTCTCTCCCAGTTTGAGATTTCCCTCTGTGGTTCCCCTGTTGGCAACTATACCTCTGGGAGTCTGTATCTAGATGGTGGCACACATTACTATAATTGCATTAAGCCTATTTATACATTCCCCACTAGAGTCAGACGCTATTAGAACAGTCTTACAATCTGAGTGCTTTTCTTCTCTGAGTGATATTCTCAGTTTACAGAGCTGGTGGTTGGAGTGTTACTGCTTTGCTTGAGTTTCAGGGGACTCACTAGGGCAAAAGAGGCGGTATATAGTCCACAGTTGAGGATCTCAACTAATCCAAGGAGAGGATTGGTCCATATTTTGGGGTGAACTGAAGAGTTAAATTATCCAGAATATAGATAATTTTTGAAGTGCTAATCTCAGTTGCAGATTTAAAACGTCAATGCTATTTTAGGTGGTTGCATGGAAATTTAATCTTGGGTTTGGTAGATTATTTTCCAAGTAACTTAACCACAAATTAGCCCTGGCCCTTCTTTGCCAACTGCCCTAAGAGACAGAGTACCACAGTGATCAGAACACCAGCTCTCATATAACATAGACCTGGATTTAAGTAATGACCTGCCTGTTGCTCCTGTGTGACCTTGGACAAGCCATTTGACTTTGTCAATAGCAGTGTCCTCTTTATATAAATGAGAAAAAGGAAAAGTGGGAAATACCTATTGCCTACGGCTGATTTGAGGATTCGGTGAGATAGATAAATATGAAACATTTAGCACTATGCCTAGCAATAGTAAAGTAATAGCTCAATTAATGCAATAACTATATCACTATTTTATATGCTCCTTAATGCTGACATGGTAAGAGGTCCAAAACTAAAACTACTTTCAATAATAGTTTAGGAGAGACAGAGGTACAATGCACAGCTTTAGATTTCACAGTGGCCTTTGATGTGTACCAAATCACTATTGGTTTTTTCCTTGTTTTGGGTTCTATGCCCAGTTGCTCTTCTTGGTATGCATGACTGAGGAAGAGGAACGTGATGAGGTTGGAGTGGTTGGCAGGAGTCCACTACACAAGGCTTGGTGGGGAAGTAAATCAGGTAAAGAATTTAGGTATTCTGAGTGCAGTGGGAAGCCAAGGAATGTTGTGAAATACGGCTGGATTTTGTGTTCTGAAAACATAAATAAGAGAACAATTAATCACAAGGCATTGGGAGTGTAGGGAAAGGTTCTGGGATATAGGAGGTCACTGCTGAGCTCTGCTTTTACTCAGGTGTTGGAAAAACAGGACAATACTCCAGGTAGAGGGAACAGTATGGTCAGGGCGTGAGAATGCAAGGTCTGCTCTGGAGAGCCTGTGACATCAAGTGTGACAGGGAGTGGTGAGAGTAGGTAAGTTTGGACTTGAGCTCGGACTTCATTCTGAGCAGACAGAGGATGTGCATTGAGCCGCTCGATCAGGGAAGCGACACTTGATAGATAATTCTGGCAGTGGGTGGCGGGTCCATCGGAATGGAGTCAAGGCCAAGTCCAGACTAGTTAGGAGCACTATCACAGTAGTTCAGAGCATGGGGAAAGAGTAAGAGAAGCTTTTGCCTTTCAGGTTCCTAGTTTGAGCAACTCTGTAGAAGTGGATGCAGTTAAGTGAGCAATAAAAGAGAAGGGCTTTGGTGGGGAAACAAGAGTGTCGTACTTGAGATATGTGGGAATTTAAGCAACTGCAAGAGACCCCTGGGACATTTGGGAATTGGTTTCTGGAGCTCGTGAGAACCACGGAGACTTAATGTAAAGTGCTGGGCATTAGTGAGATCCCCTGGGGAGACTTGGAAGCATGAGATGAGCAGAGGGCTGATGTCAGAAAAGAGCAACAAACATAAAATGAAAGCAAAAGGAGATCAGAAAAGAGGTGTGAAGAATAATCAGAGAGCTGGGACGCGAGCTGCTAGGAAGAGTTTTAGAAGCTGGGGAAAATGTGTTTCCAAATAAGATAGGACAGTCAAGTAAGATAAGGACAAGAAAGAGATTTTGTATTTGATAGCTAGCAGGTGACTGGTGACCTGAGCCACAGCATTTTCATACATATATGTGAAAGAAAGATTTGAAGGGGAGGAAATAGAGACAAAGAGTAGAGACAACTCCTACATAAGCATTTATAATAACCTTTGAAAAACTTTTAAAATAAACGAGGATGGGAAAAATGAGGTGGTAGTTGCTAAGAGTAAACAGAGTTGTGGAAAATTTTTAGATTAAGATGGAAAAGATGTAAATGGATTTGTGAGCTGGTGTGGGCTGACAGGTGTCAGAGGCTGAAGGGAGAGCGGAAATTATGACATCAGGAGGGAATGAACTCAAAGGTGAGAGGTGAAGGAAAAGGAATTTCCTTCTTCTCACTTAGGCTGGGACCACAGGGAGAGAACTATTTATGTGCAACATACATCCAGTTGTTATTGTGAGGCAGGAGATCTGCTAAGCACCTATATGCAGTGTCTCATGTTATTTGTGCCACTGCCCTATGAAATCTTCACTATCGCATCATGGATGACGAGACTGAGGCTCAGGGATGTGAAGTAATTTGCTGAAGGTCACACACTGAGGGGGAAAACTCAGGGAAGCCGATGTCTGTGCAGCTGCTCGCCCTTGTTCTTCATCACGGTACTACGCCACCTCTGACCAGCGAGTTCTCCTGTGATAGCTCTGTTTCCTTTGGAAAATCAAAAAGGAAGTCTTTGCTAAGAGTAGGATGGAGGGAAGCTGGGGCTTGACGGTACCAAGGGTTTGGGACGGCTGTGTAAGGACAAGAAAAGGCTCTGGTTAGGGATGCAGAGGTGGCCTCTACGTGGGTGACATAGTCCATCGGCACAGCTGGGTGTGGGTAACACCAGCTGTATGGTTGAAATAAGACTTGACTAAAATGTGGCTGAGGCTGGGAAGGACATAAAACTGGAGAGAGCCCGATAGAAGGAGAATAGGGCTGGAGGTCTTCACGAGGTGGAAGATTAGGCTTTGTAGTAAATAGTGGAGGTAGCAAGTAGTAGTAGTGGAGCATGTGGATACAAGTGATCAGAGAGCAGAGTTCCAAGCTGAAGCTTTCCCAGGTGATACGGATAATGTTTTTATGTGGTATGATTGAAAAATGTGGTAGATGTTTAAAATTTTTTTTAAAATGTATTACAACAAATGACATATTGGATTGCATCTCCCTCAAAGTACTCCCCCTCACTTTAACGCACTTGTCCCATCATCCTTGCCACTTTCTGATGTAGTTCTGGAAGTCTCGTTTTGTGATTGTCTTTAGTTGTGCTATCATGGCTGTCTCAATGTCCTGAATGAATTCAAAACATTTTCCTTTCCTGGACAATTTGACATTTGGGAAGAGTCAGAAGTTGCATTATGTTGGATCTGGTGAATAAGATAGATGAGGACATACTGTAATGCTCTCAGGAGCCTGCATTTCTGTTGGAAGGTACTTGGCCACGGCATTCACTGTATTTTTATCATACCTTCTAAAGACACAAAAGAAGACTTCTAGAACAGCTTCAGAAAGTGGAAGAATGATGGAGTAAGTGCATTTGAAGAAAGGGGGCTCAGTGGCAATATGTCTTTTACTGTAATGCATTTTTAAAAGATGCATGTGTTTTGACCATACCTTAGTATGTGCTGGCCTGGGTTGAACAACAAGCTGCAGGCCCAGCAGAGGATGAGAGGGTGTCCTCTTCTCAGTGTGGGCCTCACTGCTCCCAAGCAAGCCAGGCCCAGAAGCACACTTAAAGTCTCTGCTCACATCACACTCACTCTTGTATGCCTGGCTGAAAGTAGCCACATGGCTAAGCTGCAGACCAGTGAGGAATGCAGTGCACTCCATCCTGCTGGGAAGGGATACAGATATTCCTAAAATATTCCAGCCTCTCCAGGTGAGTAAGTGGTTTTGTTTGGGAAACACAGAGGGAAGAGAGATGGGATGTTTGCGGGCAAGAGATCAATAAATCTGATGGTAACAAGACAGGATAGTGGTCGTGTGGAGAGGTGTCTATACAGTCTAGTTGGCTTCATGAACGGGTGCTCCTAGGTGCTGGACACACTACAACAAAACGGATATGATCTCGGCCATCTGGGGCTTGCAATTTAGAAAGGAGAGATTTTAAAAAAGCAAAACTTGGATTGTAGTCAGTGCTATGAAGTAAACAAAGAGACTAAAGGTCAGATTCCTATCTGATTCTGTTTCTGTATTGGCCAATTGTGTCTGTTTGACTCCACTAGGGCTGGTCTGAAAGCCTCATTCCACGCAGCGTATGTTGTCACAGCCACAAGTGCACGTGGAGCATTTCTTAGGGGGCGCAGTGTTGGCCACCAGGTCATACAGCAAACACTCAAGGAGTGAAGAGTCCATCTGGGGAGCAAGGCTTGGCCCTAAGAAGACATCATTAGGATTTTAGTAGGTTCCTATCGCCTGCAGTTCTCATTGACACCACATCAATGTGAAGATAATTCATCAGGAGGAGTAATTTATTTTGTGGTTGGATGCCTGCCTGGTACAGGGCACTATGCTGGCTTCCCGGGTTGCCTAGTCACCGCTGGGGCACAGTGGAGTCACGTAGCAGTACAAGCATTTACCCAGTAGATGGCGCCCACGCAATCCTTTCAGCTGGTCCTTTACCCTGCAGGAGGAGGGCTTCTTGCCCAGGGCCCTCTGTAGGGTTTTTGGTTTTGTCTTTGTTTTTCCTTGAGTACCATACAGAGCTTTAGAAAAAAGGAGTCACAGACAAGTGCCAGAACAGATCAGATCAGAGTGATTATCTTCAAGTGACAGAGCATTAAGCACTGAACAGACCGTGTAGCACCTTAATTTGCTCATTGCCCTGGACAAAGTTTGTGATAGTGTTAACCTACCTCATGACAGTCTTAAGACTTACTGTCTGTTTGTTTCACACTTAACCACTGCCAGGTTCATTCCCGCCCCAAGAGAGAGCTTAGGCCAGAGCTCAGAGAGCACAAATTCACCTCTTCCTGAAGACGGGTTTAGAAATTTCAAAATATCCCCAGTAGGAGCTAGTGGTACTTTATCTCCCTTTCCCCAACTTTTTAATTTGAAAAATTTTAAATTTACAGACAATTGAAAGAACTGTATACATACATATGCTCTACCTGGATTCACTCAATATTATCATTTTCCAACACCTGCCTTTATGTCTCTTTTTCTGCACTGTGGTCTCATGAATTTTTTTCCACATTTTATCATGTTAGCATTAGTTTTCATTTTGATACTCAAACGGTACCAGATTTGGATTGGGCCAGTGAAGAACCTTCACACTGGCTCCACACATCATTCTTTGAGGACTTCTTTGCTTTCTTGTGGTCTCTCCCCCCAATATTCCAAGTTCACCTTTATTTCCTATTTTTAAGTCTCAGGACCAGTCATTTCTCCATGGATCTGGGTTCCTTTTAGGGGGAATGGTATTTAGGACCTGTGATGTGGGTGCTGCCTCGTAGAAGGGCTGGTGTCTGAAGTCAAAACCGAGGCTTCCTTCAAAGCTTCTTCACCTGGGAAGTTGAGCTCTTAAATGGAACCACCCTGCTGACCTGGGAGTAGCTTATTTAACTCAGCTCTCATTCAGAGTTCTTTATCCAGCCAAAGAGACAGGAGTGAGCGGGCCCAGGGCCACCGGGAGCTACACTTGTGTCTGGGATCACAGTGATCCTAACCTTTCAGTCCCTGAAGGGTACTGGAGATCTAAGAAGGTTGGAAAAGCATCCCAGATGACAGAGGATTTATGGGGAGAGATTACAGACCTTAATACCTTTATCTTCTTAGTCATATTTTGGAGCAAAGGAACTAGACATAAGCTATGCCCAAAACTGTTTGTGTGGCTAGAATATCAGAGAAAATGACTTGTCAGGCTGATACCTGAGCCTCAACTAGGAATGATTAAGAGAAAATGAGAAAATCTGAGAGTGGAGGGAGGGAAAAAAAGACAGAGACAAAGAGAAAGACAGAGGAGGACAGTAGAGAAGGGGGGGGAGAAAGAGAGAGCGACAGAGACAGAGAGAGACATCTGGAGTGGAGTCATTGAAAACTGGCTCCTTTAATCCAGCCTTTTGTGTCCTGATATTTCAAGGAAAAGAACAGTTTTCCAACTGGGTCCACTCTGGGGCTGGTATTATGTGGTTATTAGCAGCTTGGACTTGGACCCAGTCGGATCTGGATTTGGATTTCTACTCCTCTGTGATGTTGGGCAAAGTTACTCAATCTTTGAAAATTTCACTTTCTCGTTTAAAAAATGGAAACAATAACAGTAGCCCTGAAAGGGTTTTTTTAGAGTGTTAAATGAATACTATCTATAAATCCCTTAATATGGAGTCTGGCAGATAGCACATGCTTAATAAGTGGTTAATGCTATTCTTATTGACAAACCAAAGCCATAAATGAGCTTTTTTGTGTGTTATTTGTTGTGTATGTATGAATGTGTGTGTTTTCAGTGGTAGAAGTAATTAATATAGGGCCAAAGAAGGATAGTAGAAGACAATTCTCTAAGAGACAAAAGAATGAGGAAGTAGTTGTCCCAAGACAAGTATTGTATAGTAAGTAATATTTTATATTTTCTGTCTGAGAAGCTTTTTGACTCCAGGAAATTAGTATTTGAACTTTTACGGTGGATTCCATATGTCAAAGAACTTGTCAATCATAGCTCAGCTTCTAGGACGGTACAGAATGCATGAAAGAGTTTCCCTCCTGCTCAGACGATAAGAAATCACTAGGTAAGCCCCCCACAAAAAATCAGTTTCCTTTTAAACCATCAAATAGCTGTGAACATAGAGTCTAAAGTCCAGAGAGATGAGTTCTTCCTTGGGGGACAAGTGATCCAGGATGCTTCATCTCTGGGGCCACCTGCTGAGGTTGGTGGTGGGGCAGGTGAAGGAAGGTGCCTGCCATACAAGGAGGAGAAACCAGCCAGGCTGTTGAACTGAAATCTAGGGGAAACCCAAAGCAAACATAACACTCTCCACCAAATATTTTCTTAATTTTGCCAAGCAAGCCAAGGTTGGTGGTAAAGCTAAAAAGCATACCTTGGGATGGTGTATTCGTGAAGCTTTAAGAACTTACAGTCTCAAAATCTCACAGTCTCCTAGACTCACAATGTCTCTGTCTTGTAGTTATGGAAATGCAAGAAGCCGGAGGGAAGCAGAGTTGAAAAAATCAAAGAGAGTTTTGCTTATGTTCCTGGTGTTTGAATTTCAAGGCCCTTCTAGTGGGATTATACCCTCACTCCTGTTGCAAACTTGCCAGCTCCTGATTGGATCAGACTGATCGCTCCCTCATCCTACCTGCCTATAAGAAGAAAGGCTATTCTCAACCAAAAGAGATGATATATTTCCTATTGTGATGAAACAAGAGAATAAAATCTATACGCAAAAGAACCATTAGGCAAAAGAAATAGACCATAGATGACTAAATACTGGAATTTTCAGTCAAGGACTTCGGAAAAAACTTTAAGATAACATATATTAAAGAACAGAAAAGATGATTATAATGGATTATGATTATAAGAAATTTTAGGCAAGATTTCTAAATCTTAAAAGGAACCAAATTAAAATTCTAGAACTGAGAAAGCACAATATCTGAAATAAAATAATTAATTCGAGGGGATTAAGAGCTTATTCATCCCAACAAGAGAAGGATTAGGGAACTAAAGACAGGTTGATAGAAATCAGCCAAACTGAGGCGCGATAAGAGACTGAAAGTAGTCAGACTCCAAAGTCTTTCTGCTACCCCACCCGTGCTCTGTCGTTTGAGCTGCTTTAGTGGGACTGTCTTCATGAGCATTTTTTGCTAACACCCTGACAATTTCAGGAGGAAATACTTTCTCTAGTAGAGTGGTAGACACTATTTTTGCTGACCAGGCATTCCTTCCGAATGGACAGGTCATTTCCTATAGGGAGGAGGAGCTTTAACATGTTCACGATGGGCTGTAATTCATGTCTTGCTGCCAGGCAGCTCTGCACCACCGGTAGTACATGTGTGACTGTCCCATTGGGTGGCATGGGCTAGTCAGGCAAGCACCACTGATGGTTCAAGCCAGTGGGAGTGTGTTAAAATGGTTTAAACACGGTGGTACATGCCTAGAATCCCAGCCTTCTGGAAGGCCGAGGCAGAAGGACTGTAAATTTGTGCCCCACCTGAGCAACCTGGCAACTTGGCGAGTGTATTAGTCGCTATTTTAGAGCCAATGGTTGCAAGAGAGCAGATTTAATACAGGATACTTACAAGTTACAACATTCACTCACACAAGCCAAATGCAGGAAGAGTACAGAATGTGTATATGCGTACTAGAGACCTGAAAGATCCAGTCAAGGGCTGGGAGCCCACAGCACTGTCCCATGTACATCTGTGTCTGCAGTAAAAGGCTGAAGAAGTGTATACTGGAAGCAGGATATGATGCTCGCAGCAGAGATGAAGACTGGAGCTCCCCTGAAGCAACAGCAGCCATCCTCGATGACAGCAAGGCCCCGAGATCCTTCTGCGACAAGAACAGCCAAGTTCCCCTTCTGGAGAACCAGCCATGACAGAGCTTCTCCCGGGAAACAGCTACCTGCTATCTTCTGCTCCTGTTCTCCTTTATGTTGTGTGGACAACAATTCTCAGATGGATCCTCTACACCCAGAACCTCACCTACTCGGTTCACTGGGCATTCCTGCTCAAGTTGACTGTATCAGTCCACCACAGCGAGACCCTATTTAAACAAAAAATGAAGATTTGATGGAGCTTGGGGGTGTTTAATTTAAAAATGATTAAACTAGTCTGGGAGATGTTTATATGATACTGTCATTATTCAGTTAACGATTCTTTGAACGCTGGCTCCACACATATAAAAATGTGAACAAGACAATGTCCTTGCCCTCAATAGAACTGTGCCATGGAGAGGGGCAAATGGTTTAATATTCATTGTAAAGTACAAACAGATTGAGGTTTAAGCCAAATCACAGAGCGAGTGGTAGAGTAACTCATGGACCCCTAATTGTGCCCAGTGAAGACCTGAACCCAGGATCAAAGCACTCCCTATGAGCCAGGCATTGTTCTAAGGGCCTCATGTGCGCGCTGAATTCTCACTGCAGACCTCAGCAGAGCCATTTCGCAGGCGAGGACGCTAGGGCACAGGGCGCTAAGTAACTTTCCTGCTGTCACACAGCTTGTCAGGGCCGAGATGCAAATGAAGAATCCTTGCCCCTGATCGCCGGTTACCCCTTGAGGTCGCTGGTGCTTGAGGCCCTGCCACATAGGAGGGGGAGGCCTCCTTCCCGCCCCTGGCCCGTGGTTGGCACCACCCAGGTCTTGGCTCTGCCAGCGCTGTCTGGGTGGCTGGGCCTGGCGGGTTTAGATTCTAGTCAGTGATGAGATGTGGCTTCGTGAGTCTGCAGCAACGGAGCAGAGCCTGGACTGTCCCTTGTGATTCTTGTGCCAAAATAGTGTCTGCCATCCAGACAAGACTCAAAAATAACAATATTTCTTCCATTTATGGAGCATTTTAAGGGCTTTATGTCCTAAAACCAAGCACTGTGCCAAGGACTTTAAATACAATATTTCATTTAATCCTTAAAGCTAAGAAATAAGAACAATATTCTCCTTTCCAAATGAAAAACCGTGACTCAGAAAATAAAGTGAATTTCTCCAGGCTACAAAACTAGGAAGTGACTGAACTGAGCTTCAGACCCAGTCTGGCTTCGTAGACTGAGTCCTGCCTCCTGCGTCATCTTTGAAAGTGGAAAAGAAACTGCAAATGCCCCCGTCTTCCCAAACAGTCATCTAAGTCCTCCTTTTCTTCCTAAGAGGACGGATTAAAGCGAATCAAAATGGAGCCACTTCACAGAAGCGTGCTGTGTCTCTCTCCTGCCGTCTCCCCACGTCGAATGCTGGAGACAACAAGATTTCTGTGTGAGCGCTGGGAGTGTTCGCTTAAGCTGGGAACCTTCCAGCCCTCTTATTGTTTAGAAATTGGTGCAGGTTCGCTTTGGACTCTGAAGAAGCTGCATCTCTCCAGCAATCCCTATTTCAGAGTATAGCAATGGGCGGGGGGGAGTGAGTCCTGGATTCGAGGGTGGTCTGGCTTTCCTGACAGAGCCCTCTGCACACACACACACACACACACACACACACACACACACACTCACTCACACACCCTCCCCCTGCAGCAAGACCTCATTAGGGAATCCAAACACGTCTTCCAGGCACTTCGCTGGCTCTGGTCTTTCGATTCAGGACCACCTGCTTGGTTGGCCAGCGATACTTCCTTGGCAGGGACACCGGGATGTGTTCACTGTTCTGCCCTGGACAGAGAGATGCAGTTAGTCTGTCTCTGCGTGCAGGCTGCCAGTTCCCCGAGTAGAGTGGGCGGGGAGCTGAAGGAGCCCTTGATGAGAAGAGGCGGGGGCTCCTCCTCCTCTTCCTTTTCACCTAATACCCCTTCCTCCAAGCGCATTTCCAAGAAGTGGCCTCTTTGTCTGGTTGGTTGGGAGTCGTTCCCCCCTTGGGGAGAACTCTGTCCTTCCCTTCGGAGGGAAAAGGAACAGCTTGATGAGGAGCTGGGACAGTATGTGTTCTGGCCCTGCAGGAACAAGCCGTCCAGCATTTTCACATGGCCAGGCCTGGGACCTGGGTGAAGCTGGGAGCTCTGAGCCCGCCATCAGCTGCGTGAAACCCTGGAGCTGGCCTAAGTCCCAGTGGACTTGCCAAGGCCTGGGAATGAGGATGGACACCGGCCCCTCTTGCATCTGGGCAGGGGCCCAGGGATCCGGCTGTCTGATTCCAGCTTCCATATGGAGGAAGGAGCCGGAAACAGGCTGGCAGCTTTGCTGCAGGTTCTAACTTGGGGTTCCCAGCAGGAGTTCTGCTGGGGAGCTGGGACTTAACACCTTGGAGGCTGGGAAGCTGCCAGTCCCTGAGGGGCGGGGGCTGCACAGGAAGATTTCTTTTTTTGTCTCTCACACCCAGCGTAGCACTTCCGCAGCCCTGCAGCAGATGGGCAGATGTGGGCGACGAAGGTGTGAGGTGTGCTAGAAGAAGGAATGTGTCTTCCAAGGAGGGGAGATTTCATGTATCTTTTTTGGGAAAGAGAAGAAAACTCCTACTGCCTCATCATGGAGGATGAAGAGGCTGGGGCAGGAAGTCCCTGAAACAGCTTCATGTACCAGCCAAGACCCAGCAGCAGGACTGGACAGATCCGAGTTCAAAGCCCTGCTCTGCCACCCAATAGCAACAGCTAACATTTACTGGTTCTTCTGCTACGGGGTTTCCACACACAAGCAGATTGAGGCCTCGCAATCCATATGAAGTGGCTGTCACTCCACTGACATCCGACTCAGATTTACTGGGGTTCTGAGAGGTGGAGTAACTTGCCCAAGGCTGCACAACTAATGAAAATAAAAATGGGTTTCAGACCTAGGGCAGTCAGACTCGGAAGTGTCTCTTCTTTTTTTTTTAATTTTATTTTAATGGTCCATTTTAGATGTACGTAGTGATAACATTCATCATAGGGGATTTGTACCTGAACATGATATATCTTGCTGCTTCTTTTTTTCCCTCCTCTCCCTTCACCCCCTCCTCTCTCATTTACAAAAGCTTTGTTTGGAAGTGTCTATTCTTAACTTTACAAGGAGTACAGTAATTTATGGAGCCTTTTTGTCCCCTGGCCATATGATCTTGGGAAAGTTACTTAATTTCTCTGTCCTTAGTGTTTGCATCTGGAAAATGGGAAGACTCACGTTGTTTACCTAGGTCTTCTAAGGGGATTAATTACAATAAGGTTTGTGAGGTGTTTAGCCAATGCCTGGTGTATGATGATATCGTATTCATTATTCAGTAGATATTTATTGAACACCTGCAGATCCCATTCTATGTGTACAAGCTAGAAGAGGTCCTGGGGCTACTAAAGGGAATAAGAATTTAAAAAGCTCAAATAATTTCTATTAGTGATGTGTATTACAAAGAAAATTAAAAGCCAAAATAATGACTGTTGAATTGGGAGAACCTATTTCAGCTAGACAATCCAAGAAGGAGTCTTTGAGGAAGTTTCAGTTGAGTTTAATTCCCAAAATGAGGAGATGTGGAAGAACATGGGCCTTCTAGGTTAAGGGAAAAGCAAGTTCAAAGCCCGGCGTTGTCTCTCAGAGAAGGCTGCTTGGCTGGGGCATGTGAGTGTGTGGATGCGTGGCAGGCAGGCCTAGGCTGAGGGCAGGTCTTTTATCCATAAGTAGAAAATATGATGCAATTTAAAGACTACTGTGCCCAGCAGTTTTCAAATCTCAGGAATGGATGCCTTTAGAGGTGACCCAGGGGACCAGAGGAGGGTGAGGGTGGCGGGTTTGGGACCCTGCTTCTGCTTCGATGAGGAGCCGCCTTCCATTTTTCCAATTTTTGTTTTTTTTATTAGTGGTCTTTGTAAGAGCTTGAACAAAAAACTTGAGAGCAAGAAAAATTTTGAAGACTACCATCCAGTCTGACTTGTTGGAAGCTGCCTGTCCCTTTTGACGTCATGTATTCAAGAGGCATCTGTCACATAAGGGGTCATAGAACAGATTAACATATACATTTTCTAACTGGGGGGGTGGGGAAAAGATGGGCCGTGGGCCCTTCTCCTTTCTGAGCCTTTTTAAGTGGTGCTGGCGCCTGGGATCTTGGAGAGGCAGGATAATAGAGTGGCTTGGACTTTATATTTGGACACATTTAGGTTTGATTCTCTACTCTGAAACGTAGTGACAAGTTTCTATTTAACTCTATGATTCTCTGTTTCCCCGAGCTGAGAAACTGGGATCTTACCACCTCCTTTCCCAATCTGTGGAGTGGTGTAAATGAATTAATTTATGGAAATTACCTACCACATTCCCAGGCACTTGAGAGATACTAATTTCCTCCCTATTCTATTCATGGGGTGTGGGGCTAGCTCAAGGGTTCTTGGCAGACCGCCTCCTGTCTCTTTTGTGTTAAACCCCACTCCATGTCCAACCTCTTCTTCTCTCCTCAGGATGTGGCCAGGTTCTTCGAGCCCCAAAGGGTCAGATCTTGTTGGAGAGCTACCCCTTGAATGCTCGCTGTGAATGGACCATTCATGCCAAACCTGGGTTTATCATTCAACTGAGGTGAGGGGCGAGGGTCCGAATTCAGGAGTTGGAGGCCATCAGGAAAATATAGTGGGGTGGAGGACAAAGGTGAACCACGAACACTCTTCTTCATTTTAGTGTGTTTTTTTCTCTCTCCTGGACAACACCGCCTCTTTCCTTCCCTCTTTGTGGGAACAGAGTAGCTGTAATACCCCCAGAGTATATGTCCACTTAGCTCTTCTCTAACCAGTGGCAAGGTTGGAAGTGATTGAAAGCCCTGAGCCTCTAGGGTACAAACTTTCCGTACATATTTTCTGGGTGGATTAATGCACTTTGAGGTTGGACATGCCAGCTGGCTTCTTGAATGGCTTTCTGTCCTCTACAAGAAGCAACATGGAATTCCAAATTGGAAAGAGCCAGCAAAACTGGTCCCCTTTCCATACTTATCAAAACTGGCCGCGAGCTGCCGTCCCCATACTCTGAGGTCCTGGGGTTGGCAGTGAGGCTTATTATGTGGGCTTTCCACCAGAAAGGCTGGCTCAAGAAGGAAGGAAGGGGCCATACTCTGATGGTGTGGTAAGGGAGGTATTAAATTAACGTTGCAGCAACTTAGAACAAAGAAAAAAAAAAAAAACCGGTCTCCTCAAAGCCTCTAAAGAGCCTTTCCAAGTTCCTCCCAAATATAAAATAGCGAAGGACTGAGAAATATTTTACCTCCCAGGGAAAGCACCTGGGAGAGGCATGGAAAGACGGGATTTCTTTCCCTCTATTTCATCCTGGACCTCCTGTTGAACTGTGACTGTAGTGATGGAAACATTTGGAAAGCTGTGTACAGCTCAGCAGTCACCCACCTTGCCGCATTTCCTTCAGGCACCACATCCAGGCTATGACAAAATCTATCTTTTTTGCCTGTTAAAAACCCTCAAGGCCACCTACATCCTTCCTTTCCCAGTGTGACCAGTGCATTTCAGACCACCGCTATTTCTCACTGGGAGGCTGTCCTGGCTCCTAACTAGCTTCCCTGCTTCCACTTTTGCAGCTCTGAAGTCTCCTCTTCTCTGAGCCTAAATCCAGTGATTATTTTCTTGTGACCTCCTGAGGCTTTCTATTGCGCTTGGACTATTATCTGAACTCTTCACCAAGCAGGACCTGCCCCTTACTCTCCCCACTGACATCACGTCTTCCTAGTCTGCCCTTCACTCACAGTTAAAGTATCGTGGACTTTCTTTCGGCTCCTCAAACATGCCATGTTCGTTACTGCCCCAGGACCTTTGCACTTACAGAGCTGCCTGCCTGGAACTCTCGCCCACCATCTTCACTGGTCAGGCTCCATTGCATTATTTAAATCTCTGCTCACACATCAGGCCCTCAGAGAGGTCTTCCTGGGCTGCCTTGTGTTAGAAACTTGGCCTCCTTGGTCACTTTATGTTCTTACCTGGTTAATTTATACACAGCACTTAGCACTCTTTGGAATTACCTTGTTTTTTGGTTTCCTTGCTTGCTTATTATCTGTCTTCCTAATCAGAGTTTAGCTCCCTGAAGGCAGGTGCTGTGTCACGTCTGTCGTCCCTCAGGACTGCCCGGGTCCACCTGTCCCGTCTGTCACCTTGTCCCCACTGTAGGTTTGTCATGCTGAGTCTGGAGTTTGACTATATGTGCCAGTATGACTACGTGGAGATCCGCGATGGGGACAACAGTGATGGCCCCGTTATCAAGCGTCTCTGTGGCAATGAGCGGCCAGCCCCCGTCCGAAGCACAGGCTCCACGCTCCATATCCTCTTCCGCTCTGACAGCTCCAAGAATTTCGATGGCTTCCATGCCATTTTTGAGGAGATCACAGGTAAAGGCCACGGAGACAAATACAATCAAATACATGGCGAATGTTTTAGAAATTATTACAGTAATAACGTTGCCATTAATCCGTCTCAAAATATCCCTGCTTGCTTTGCACACACTCTCCCCCCCCATTGTTCCTGCCACTTTCCGAAGTAGTTCTGGAAGTCCTCTTTCACGAGCATGTCTACCAGGTATGATCAAAACGTGGTGCGTGCTGCTGCCGAGTGCCATTCAACAGAAAGGCAGCCTTGTAAAAACATTAAAGTGTGTCCTCACACAGCTGTTCACTGATTGGGCACCAGGTGACTTCTGGATCTTCCTCAAAGACCAAATGACCATAAAAGGTAAATATTTTTTAATTAATTCGGGATATTGAGGTAGCTATGACAGTGTCACTGAAGACACCCATGAAAGAGGACTTCTAGAACTGCTTCAGAAAGTGGCAGTAAGGACGGGATAAATGTTTTCAAAGTGAGCCCGAGTATTTTGAGGGGGATTAAGGGCTATGCGTCTTCTACTGTAACACTTTTTTAAAAATTTAAATAATCACCCTATTTCTCAGTCACACCTCGTATAGCATTTTATGACTTGTTCCGTAAAGTCTTTCGGTGTGCCTCCCTTCCTGCCCGCTCAGCCTTATTAAAACCTAGCATACTGGGTTCTCAGAAACAACCTACATACTGAGAAGAAAAGGGAAACGGCCAGGCATATCTCAGAAAAGCTCACTGGGATCCAGAAATGGGAATTATCTTCTGCTTACACAGAGGAGGTAGCTGGAGTGTAAAGAGGCTGAATAATGTGTCCAAAGCCACTCAGCTATAGGCTGGGCCAGGGGTTTGTACACAGCAGTTTAGTTTTACAGCTTACATGCTGCGTGTGTGTGTGTGTGTGTGGTGGGGGCTTCTACCCCTCTAGGCATCTGTTTCCTAATCAGTGATAAGGGTATAACAATAGATTCTGTTCCTTAAGATGATTCTGCAAGACAAAACAAATGAGGAGCTCGCACAGTCTAGTAGACAGTAAGCACTCCACGGCTGCCCAGCCTCAAGCATACCCTTAAGCTCCATTTGTCGTTTGTGGAGTAGGTATTACAAATCTTAAACTACAATGGCAAATGTCATGGGTTTGATGACTAACTCTAAACTTGACTTTAACTCCTGCTGTCTTTGGTCATAGTTGCAAGTAGGATATGACTCAAATGAATGAATTGCTCACTTCAGAGGAATCAGACCAGCTCTCATTGTTCTGAGACCGAGTTGTTAGGGTCTTGGTCTAGATGTTCCCCCAAAGCCTCATGTGGTTGTAGGTGGGGCATTTCAGAGGTGGCTGGATGCTGGGATTAAGGGTGAGTGACTACTAAATTAGTCCACTGATTGGTTTGGCCTAGTTCTGGATGTGGATAATGGAAAGGCCTTCCCTGGGTGTGGACGGCACCACCCAAAGGGTGGGTAGCCTGTTTGGATATAAAGGGACAGAAAGAAGGCAGGACCTGTGCTGCTTCACTGCTTTGCTGCTTGCTGCCTGGCTGCCTTCTGCCTGCCATGGACTGTTTCTCCTCTGCAATACCCCTCTGCCTGGCCACACTTCCTTCGAGGCAGCCAACTATGACTTGAGACCTTTACAAACTGTGAGCTACAATAAACCTTTCTTCCTTTAACTTTAGGTGTTAGGTATTTTGTCTAGCAGTGCAGAAAGTAACTAAGACAGGTTATATTGCATTTTACAAAATAAACTCAAGCTTGTAGGTTGGTTATTTAAAATACTGAGTAAGTAGAATAAAACAAACTTGCAGTGCTTTTCTGATCCTTAAGTCCTCCGTAAGAGGAAACTCTGATGTGAAAGTCTCAGGAAAGGAGGTAAGAGGTTGTGGAATGAGTATCTCTTCAGTCCCATCCTTTCAGCAAGACCAGCTACTCCTGCTGCCCAGGCCAACTCTCAGAGCGGCTCCCTGTAGTCTGCACGCCTGTCTCCTTCCCGTTCTGTGCCCATGGCACTGTACAGGGCCTGGGAGTCCTCAGTGCTTTGCTGCTATGGTGTGGCCTGGCTGTGGTTGGACCCTCAGCCCACAATGCTACTGTGCAGGCAGCAGCTGAGCAGAGTCTCTTGTCAGGTGCATCCGTGGCTTTCTATGGATTCTCTCACCTCTGCTGTTATCTCTTGCTCCAATGAGCTATGACTCTGCCCTTTTTTGGTTTCACTGTAGCACTTTTTCTCTTGCTTTCTCATAAATACACTAATTGTACTGTTCCTCAGGTTATAGTCATCACCTACTTTTCTTTCCATAGCTTTGATCTGGTAAATAGACTGTCCTAATCATCTTTGTATACCTCCAGTGCTTCCCATAGAGCAAGCACTGAATACAGATTTGCTGAACTGAGCCAAGTGATATATTTTTATATTGGAATAAGTGTATGTAGGAATGGTGGGTACCATACAGACTAGTGTTTCCCAGGTTTTTTTAAATACTCTCCAAAATGCTCTGGAAAATGTAGGTCCTGAGATCAAACAAGCTCAGGAAAGATTGAATATTAGGTGCATCCTTAGAACTTTACAACATATGGCCTTGAACTGAGGGGGCCTAGACTAAAGACATCTGGTTAATTACCATTGAATGTCAGCAGCACTTCCCCAGCACATGTGAGCCCAGAACTCTTACGGAGTTGAGCACGTATCAACATCATAAGGGACTAATGTTTACAGAAAGTATGTTTGGAAATTCTTGAGTACGTCTTCGACAGGGTCATAAAGATATGTGTCAGCGGCTGTCTCTTGGTACCAGGATGCTGAGACTTCTTGAAAGAATATACTCTAAAGCTACCCAAGGATGCTGCTGGAGTCCTTATGGGAGAGACACAAGTGTGCTTCTGCTTTCATTACTTTAACGCTCCTGTTTGTGTTTTCCTCGTGCCTCACATACTAGAGGTATCTTGAACATACTTCTGGGATCTTCCAAAGTGCCACATAGTGCCAGCAGCATTCAACATTTAATAATTACCAGTGTTAGGCATCGTCAGATAATGGTAACATGAATTCAGTACAAAGAATAAAAATGTTGCAGGAAGTCAAGTGGAAGACTTGGGTGGGGACTGTGGCCTTGGAGAGATGAACTCACTCACTGCAGCTAGGCACTAAGGAATGTCTTTTCCTTCCCAGCCTGCTCGTCATCCCCTTGTCTACATGATGGCACATGCGTCCTGGATGCAAGTGGATCTTATAAGTGCGCTTGCCTGGCAGGCTATACTGGGCAGCGCTGTGAAAACTGTGAGTATGCCTGTTGAGTGGAAGAATAAGTGTCACACAGTGTGGCAGGGGGAGGTCTCTGGCAGCCCTCCATGGGTTCCCCTGGGTTTTCCTTGGTGTCTGAGGTGGTCCATCCAAGATGGCATATGGTATGGACACCCCACTGAGTGACCTAGGAAGGGCAGGACTGTGTGTCTGGGACTACCTGTATTTGCCTATTGACATTTCCAGCCTTCACGGGCTGCAAATACCCCTCAAAAAGGTACAGTGACCTCAGATAGTATTCAGAACTCAGAAACACTGAGATAAAAGTCAGTAGTAGAAAGCCACCATCATCATATTTCCTGTGGCGGACTCTGAGCTCGCTGTCCATCCTAAGATCTGGGTTTTAGGGTTACCCTCCTCGACACACTCATGAACTCCAATGTGGTATCACACAGTTTGAATTGGGCATGACAAATGTGTATGGTGGCCATGAGCCTCAGTTTCCCAGTGACAATCTCAGTTTATCCATTTTTATCTTGGCATAATTATTAATAGTACCCTCTTTCATGCTCAAAGCATTCTGAATTGGATAAAAATACATGATCATCCTATAAATAAGAAATGAGGTGAGGTAAGTCATGGGCAAACCAACTAACATTTACTGAGGAACTATTGCGGATCAGGGTCTGTGGAAACTCAAAAGCAGGATTCCTTGTCTTTGTGTGAAGGAGATTATCCAGAGTTGGTGAGATAAGCTTACTTCTTCGGTAGTTTTATAGCAGGCTCAAAATGAGATGGGGCTGTGGGAGGTGGGATAGAAGAGAAGAGTCATAACAGAAAGAAGGCCTTCCAACTGTGGCTTGCCACAACTATCTGTCTCTAGGATAGTTCTTCTTCTTTAACCATTTGAATCCCTCCTCACAACCTGCTGCCCAAGCCATATTCTTCCCTTCCCTTCCCTTTGCTTCCCCCGTCTCTCTTTTCTTCCCCTCTTTCTCTTCTCTCCTCTTCCCTTCTCTCTTCTTCCCTTTCCTTCCCTTCCCTCCCTTCTCTCCTCTCCCCTCCTCTCCCCCTCTTCCCATCCCCCTCTCCCTCATCCTATTTCTCCCCTCCTCTTTTGCTGGTGATTGAACCCAGGGCCACACGCATGCTAAGCACAAGCTTTACCATTAAGCTACACCCCAACCCCTGAGTCATATCTTGACTGTTTCATTGAGTCATCCAAGGTTTTTAATTCTTAAAGACAGTAGTCAAAAACAGAAAAGTCATAGCCCCTTGGTAAACTGCAGTCATCTAAACAGCAAAAACCAAGGGAAATCGACTCAAGCAGTCCACTCCCAAATGGCAGAAGTTTCTAATTGATATGCTTGAAAAAGCAAGACACAGTTCTCCTCTGATCCTAGATTCGAGCTTTGGCCAGAGAAGAGAGAAACTTGAACATGCCGGGGTCTAAACTTGTCTGATAGTGCAATCTGTTTGTCCTTGGAAGAATCACACGGACCTCTGAATATGTCCCACCATGCAGTGCCAAAGACAGTGCCATTGGCAAAGAGGAGCTTTGATACCGTGTATGTCAGGAAATAATCCATCAAAGGTGTCTGGTAACCAACATCCTGTGCATGACGCGTTTCTAATGGATGTTTGAGACCTGAAGCAGCTGCCACCGAATGCAACTATTGTCCTGGGATGCGATGTGCAGAAGAACAAGAAAAATCAGAATTTGGAAAACAACAAAGTGGGACAGATTAGGTCCTAGGCAAGGTTCCTCAGGGCAGATCCTGAGATGGGACTGGTGCGAGCAATGTTTTAAGGACAAGCTGCCTGGAGAAGCTTATGAGGGAATGTGGAAGCTAATCCAGGAAAGGGAAGTAGCCAAGTCAGGGTGTGATTTCAGGCCACAATCTCAGTGCCAGGGTTGAGTGGTGGTAAGATGTGGCACGTAAACGGGATGTAGGCAAGGAGGCTGGGCTCTACCGTCCGCGTGATTAGTCACTGGCCATGGCTGCTCAACGCAGGTGTACAGTGCAGCTCCGGGAGCTGCTCAGTAGGGTTTGGAAGGAGTCGCAGGTGCGGCCAGACCGCAGAGTGGGGAGGGAAAGGTCTGCTCCCTCATTCTGACCGCATGCGCACATGCTGTGCATTCATCTAGAAGGGACTGTCTGACTGTAGTCGCTGAAGTTCATGGGGTTTTTCAAATGAATTTTCACTAATGTGTTTGGGAACAATGCAGGTAGAAGGCCTGGTTTCAGTTGTGGGTCCCCAAGTGCTGTTGACTTCTGCTTCATACATCCTTTGTGTGACAACGCGAGAGGTTTAGGAAATGATGTTCGGCTCCCTGACTGCTCCCACGTGAGAACCTGCTGTGCTGTGTGCAGGGCCGATCAGAGAGCTGTAGCATTCTTTTTTTTTTTTTTCTTTTTTCTTTTTTTCCCAAGACTTCGTATACAGAGGGATTCTGGAGTCCCAACAACAGCAAAGCCACAGCTTGACCCTTTGGATTAGGGGGGTAGAAACAAAAACGGAATGGTTAACTTCTTGGTGAAAGAACCATGCAATATTAGGGCTTTGATAAACAAAGGTGAAACTGGAAAAAAGAAAACATCGCCACATAAACCAAAATACCTTTAAGAAGCTGTTTCAGATTAGGAAAGAATAGTAAATTGTTCCCAAATTTATGACCCATATAGATATGGGTAGCTTGTCAGTAAAAAATGAATTTCTCAGCATTGTTATTCCACCAAGAAAAAATAAACATTACGAATAAAGAATGTAAAATAAGGCATTTTGCTCTGATTTGTAGCTTGGTTCACAAATGATCTCAAATCACTTTAAAACACCAGTGTAGATAGGAAAGAGGAGTCTCCCTTGCCAGCTTTCAAAATGTGGTTCAAAACCCATAATTCCTCAGTATCATGTAATTACATTTGGGTGAAGATACCAGCAGTGGATATCTGATATGTTATTTGCTAGCATCAACATGGGGGACTGAATGTTTACTATTTTCTGTAAGATCCTGGTTTGTTTTTCCCTGCTAGGAAATTTGATATGAATTCTAACTCGCTCAGTGGGGAAGCATTACACAAATTAGCCATGGCAGTTTACCTTATAATTTCTGAACAGATCTTGACTTTTCATCCCAGAGCAGTCTGTCTGCTAGAAGAGCAAAAATGAGAAAAAAGATGAACTCTGTTTCCCCCATAGGGTATCAATGACCTGGAACAATGTCCTTGGAGGGAATTCTTTCAAAATTAGGAAGAAGCTCAAGCATTCTAAGATTCTCCAAACTCTGAAATGCCCAACTGGACTTGTCATTGTATTAAAACATAGCTTTAAGGGCACTGAACCCTTTATTAATCAGAGTTCTGTCTTTTATTTATGTAGTACCAAGTCTGACAAAGGAAAGCTCCTTCTAGATAGAGCTTTAAGCAATCTGTTCTCCTCAAGTCTTTGTGAGAAGGTGGATGCTTTTTGCAGATGAAAGATTTGAGAGAGACGATGGAAGACCATGGTTCCATTAAATTCAAAATCAAAGATCAGAACTGCACATTTCCCGTGGACTTCACAATGCCTCTGACACGGTTCTTGCTATATGGCTTGGTGAGACTCTGGGTAATTTATTAGTGAGCTCTGGGTACCCTGGTACCCCTTTAGTGAGTTCTCTTACTGGTCTTTCCTTCCTAAGAAAGGCTGTTCTCCTTTCCTATTCTAAAGACAGTCTTTGATACAAGCTATTCTCCTTATTTTCTTTGTGCATGCACATGTCTGTAAGTGAGAGTGCAAGAGAAATAGATTTTGAACTTAATTTCAGAAGAAATATATCCTTGTAAAAAAAAAAAACCCAAACAGTAGCATAGAGCTATATAAAATAAAGAGAGAAAACTATTTTTCCTGACCAGTTCTGGTTTCCCAGGGGAATCACTGTTGGAAACTTGAGGTAGATCCTTTCAGATTTTCTCTTATGGTGCTTAAAACTAAATTTTCTATATGTCATTATTTCGAACCAGTTGTTTTCAACTGGTGCTGATTTTGCTGCACATCCGAACCTTAGGTAGCAACTGTCAATGCCCAAAGACAGTGTTGGTTGTTATAACACTGTTTGGGGGCCGAGGGGGTGATGCTGGCATCTAATGGGTGGATGTCAGGGATGCCACTAAACACCCAATAGTGCATAGATCAACCCCATGACAGACTTCTCCAGCCCAAACGTCAGTTCTGCTAAAGTCCAAACACTTCATTTTAAACAAAAGTATACACACACATTTTCAGTGCCTATGTTATGCGTATTTTTCCAAGTGAGTCCGTATTGTTCTACCTCATTTGAAAAAAAGGGTCGTTGGATAGTCCGTCATATGGATGAATTTTTTTAAGAAGGACTTCATGTATTTTTTTGGTATTATGAAGAGAACTCCAAGGCATAGCCTTTCCGTTTTTGTTCACCTGTAGAGATATGTTTGTAGGATAAATTCCTAGATGTTGAACTATTAGTAGAAAGGGCACACATATTTAAGCTTTGAGAACAGTTGCCAGAAAGGTCACTAAAAGGTTTTTTTCCAAGCTGCAGGATGAGTCGTTCCTTAAAACACCAGTCTTCAAAAAATAAGCCTGGGACCCATGCTTCAGAAACTAAGGTCTGTTCTTGTCGAACTGGAGATGGACTTATTTTAAAAGGACTTCCATGACTCTGTGGAGGGAGTTCTTGCTCAGACTTCACAAGGCTGTGGATGAAAAACAAGAAACAATCAGAGAGGTTTGGTCTAGTTCCAGGGTCAAGAGCATGTGCAAGCCCCCCGACGGGAGACTCTTCAAGTGCTACTACCCCGCGCTTCACCTTCCCTGAATTGTTTCCCAAGGAGGAAAACTTGCCCCCACTCCTAAGTGACCTTCTCCCAGGGGAGAGGCCTCCTCCTCAGCCTCAAGGCCAAGCTAGCCTCCTGCCAGCATCCTCTGCAGCCTCCAGCCTCCCTGGGCCACCGTGTAGGAAACTGGGGTCCCTTCTTTCCTCTGAAGTTTCCTGTTCCTTTGTGTGGAATACAAGGACAGAACAAGTCCTCGAGTAAATGGTCCGAATCTTGTTTTGAAAAAGTGGAGAGCGAGGGATTCATCGCCTGCTCCAATTTCCATGTTGCTTTTGTTCCTCTGGCCCAGTTGACGGCGCTGGGGTGTCCGCCCTGCATCCTAATGAAGGACGATGAAGTGGGCTGCCTCTCAGGACACAATGCTCACTCTGCCGGCTCTGATGCGCTTGGGAACAAAACAGATTGTTCTCTACCAATTAAAGGCAAACGGTGAATCTGGGTTCATTGGGGTTTTGGAGTCTCAGGAGGTTTCCCACTGACCTGTCCCAGACACTGGGAAGAAAAGGGCCCTGGATGAGGGATGTGCTGTCTACTTCAGCTTCAAAGAGATGGCCGCGTTTCTTTTCAGAATAAGTTACTAAAAACTTTGGGATTTTCATGGAAACATTAATACTGAGGCAAAGGAGAAGGTATGGAGATCCCTAGGGTGGCAATTGTCTCTCCCATCACAGATAAATAATATGCTTTAGGCTCTGTGAGATGTGTGCAAATTACTCTCGGATCTCCCAGGTGAACCATCTTAAATGGAATTATTTCAGTGGAATTCTTCCAGCCTTTTTCTCGGAGCCGAACACCTTTCTTATCCTTAATACAGAGAAAACACGTGCACCCAGCAGTGAAGAGCTTGGAATCTGTCCTCAGAAGGACCCTGGATTGACAGTGAGTCAATAATTTATCAGCCAGGTAATGTTGAGAAAACCACTTAATTTCTGTGAACTTCAGTTTCTCCATTTATAAAGTCCACAAAAATAATAATGGAATACCTCTCAGGGTGCTTGTGGGAATGGAACAAGGCGACCTATGTAAGGCAGAGCTGAGTGTTATAAGCTGTTATTCTCATTTGTGCTTCTGGCCCCATATTTTGTCCACACGAGAGTCTGTCAAAAGAAAGAGGATTTTCCGAATAAGGTATCAGAGCAACAACGCTAGTTTCTACAACGTGATGATTACAAATAAGCACACCTTTCTCAGGGTTCTAGGGCTTAAGAAAATTCTTACAAGACTTTCTACGTGTGGGCGGACTGACCTTCCCCAACCGTTGCTGCAACTAAGAATTGCTGCCAGGGCATCAGCACACAGGCAAGGAAGATGTGGTTTTGATAGGACAAGCAGATGTCACCCATGTCATTGTCACAAAGAAATCTCAGGCTTCAAGAGAAGACATCCACATCGAGTGTGATGAGTGGAGAACTTTGGAGCCAGGACGGCCTATAGAGGCAACTACCAGAATTGTTGGATGGAGTACAGCAATGTCATGGAGGAAGTAGACTTGGACACTCCAGGGAAGGGTGCCCAAAGCATTCTGTTGTCTGATCAACCTCCTTTTTCCCTCATGCAGTTTCAGTAGTCTTTCATTTAATATAGGACAGGCTGTGTGTCTGTTCCTGGATGGTCATTTTGGAGATCTGGGCTTCAGAGGATCAGTTTCGTATTTTGCTAGAGAAATTGGGGGCAAAAAGAGAACAGTCTGGCTTATGTGGGTATGAGGATTTTAGGAATAATTCCATGGAAAGCTTTCTCAGAGATCCACAGTTAACACTTACAGTATTTAGGAACCCAGCGTCTTCAGAGACTGGAGGAACCCCAGGAAGACCAGTAGCTAGTAGACTCCACTCTTCCTCCCTGTTATCTGCGGCTCCCATCTCCTCATCCTCTTTAAAGTGGACATTAATCTCCAACATCCTTCGTGGTGTGACTCAGAAGGGTGCCATTCTCATTTGGATTTAGATACAAAAACTAAAAACATTGTCACTGAATACAGTAGGAGCTGCCCTTTTTTAGTGATCAAGGTGTATGTGTTTGTGTTTGTATTTGTGTGTGCAAACACATGCATGTGTGCACATATGTGTATCTGTGTTTCATACAGAGGAATTCTTTTCATTTGGGTGGATTCTTGATGGGTCAGCTTGAGTCTACAAAGAACAAATGACATCTTAGTGTGAACTCTGATGGCCCCGTGGCCTCTTCACCAAGGGACTGCTGCTTTATGGAGGCTAAGGTACTTGGGGTTGTTGTGTAAGGGGTACATTTTGTTAGTCGGTGATTATTTTAGCACGCACAGCATTCCTCCCAAAGGACAAGAATCCAGGTGGGGCCACATAAACTGTTCTCCAGGCCAACCAGCTCCCAGAGTGTGGGGAGGAGTGCCCTGCAGATGCCCCGTTGGGCCAGGCAGGCCTTGCTTCTCTCTGCCTGCTCCTCCGCAAGGCCCTTGTGGCTTTGGCTTTGGCAGCTGAAGTCACTGAGGCAGGGATTAACACAGCAGGCAGCTTTTGTTCGGGTCCTGGGTTAAGAGGTACAATAGTCCATTAGAGCTGGGATGAGCTGTCTGCCCACCAATGGCAGGAAGGAGGCAGAGACTTTAGAAGGACAGCGAGGACACAGCCGAATTAACTTCCGATGGAAACAGACACCCAGCTGTCCTAGGTCCTGACGTGGACTCCAGCTCTTTCTCAGAGGCTATTGCACCCACAGATTTCCTTACAGGCACCTGCTTTGTGGGGCAATCACTGCCTCTCCCACCCTTCCTTCTGAAGAGGAAAGCTTCCTCTCTGTAAAACACAAGGTGTTCTTGTTGGTATCCAGGTACTGAAAACAACAGTTATTATTATTTCTGTTCCTAGTTTAGGCGAGGCTCTGTGTTTCATCTGACATTGCCCACTTGGTTGTATCCATATTCCCATGTGGTAGGCACTTTGATCATCTGCACTTTACAGATTCCTCCAGCCAAAGACTGTTGCATGTTATTAAGTGCCATGCACCAGGCAGGTAAGGCAGGCTATACAGCATGTATTTTCTCCTCTTTTTGCAAAACCATAAATCAATTCCAATGTTATTTCTTTTCTAATGTGAAGAAAAGGGTCACATTTTATGGTTCCTGGCCACAGCTGCCTACAGTAAGGCCTTTGGTGGTGGTGATGGTAGTGATGAGAATTACTAAGTGCTGCTTAATGCACACACTGGGCAGAGCATCCTAAGACTAAATGTCCCGGCAGCTCACGACCCTTGTGCAAACTCACCCTTAAGGTTAAACAATAGAATTGCCCAGCGTGGGCCATCTTCATAGTGGGCTGTTCTTATATTTCAAAGAGTTGACTCCAGTTACCACTGGGGGTCATTTCCTCAAGTACTTCAGAATTATGACCCACTCTGCAGCTAACTCAGAAACCTTCTGAGACTTGGGGAAATCCTCAGAAGTCTACTATTACCAAGCAGATGCGGTAGGTGGAGGAATGCTAAGATTTTAACAGTTACATAGGTTACCATGCACTCTATCAAATGGGCGTGAGCCAGGTTGATTTAAAACAAGAAATAAAATGAATGGGACTTCCTAAAAAAAAAAAAAAAAGTCCAAGTTGACCTGTCTCTTCGGCACAGGCAGTTACAGCTGTCTAATTAAATAGGCCATCCAAACACCGGAAAAGTGGTGTTTGAAAGACACAGTGTACCCAAGGCCCAAGACAATACTGATTAAGATCAAATAGCTAATTGTAAGCCTCAGCCTCCAAATTGCTGCCGGATGAATAAATAGCAGTGTGTGCAATCCAAGCATAATTTCACATGGATAGTGTCTCATTCACACTCGCCGAGGGCTGGAAAACATCAGGGAAGCAGAACACCATTGGTTGGAAAGGGATGAAAAGAGATTTCGGTGGGGATTGCATCATGAGTTGGTGTCATTATTCATGGTCGATGAAGACCATGGTTTATGGAGTAAAAATAATTTGCTTTGGTCCCAAAGCACCAGACTCAAATATAAGCTGAGCAGGAAAAAGTGAGGAAGAGCTCAGAGCTGTTTGATGTTTGTCTCTGAACGCTGGTTGGGTTTCCAGAATGAACAGAGCTGCAGTGAAAAAGTCAATGCCTTTTCCAAACAGAAGCAAACTTTGGTCACAAGTCGTTGCCTTGATTTTCATCATGAGTGAGCGTGAGTGGGTCCCTAGAGACTACTGAGAATTGAGAGGAGCCTCCCTCCGTTCAGAGCCCCTGCCACCAGCTAGATTAGGAGAGGATGGACTTTGGACCCATTTCCTTTGCTATAGTTCTCCAACAATCCTACAGCTCTGAAATCTAGCTCTTAGTAAAGAGGCAGAATGGATCCATGACTTACATTTTTACCCATCTGGTTGTCTGGGTATCAAATATTTTGTTACCATAAAATATGCCGAAAGAAATTGTGTCCGTACACATAGTTTTGTAAACTGCAGCACACCCTTTCTGAAATCAAAGAGGATATGCCTACTAATAATTAATTTAAAATAATTTAGAAAAAGAACAAGAACATTATCTGAAGAATACCCAAAGCAGGAACCATCTGTATTGTTGATTTAAATAAACTAACATTAGACCCAGGAATTTGTATACACACACACACACACACACACACACACACACACACACACATTGCATGTTCTTCTTTGTGCATAAGAAGCAACCCAGCACATTCTAGGTAAGGTCACAGGAGTGAGTAGAGACCAAAATGGTGTTTGTAGAGAAAGTCAGTAATAGTTCCCAGGGAACCTGGGGTCTTCTTAAAGATGTGTTCAACTCTGCTATCGAGTGTTTTTCAGACAGAGATTGGAACGTGGCTTCTGCCATCACAAAGATGCATCTCTGGGCTGCTTCCATGCGTCTCGTCTTCTGTGATGGTGCCCCGGTGCATTGGCCACCCTGCATTAACTGTAATGTGTGCTTTGGTTAAATGGTGGTCTCTGGGAGAACACAAATGTGACAGAGTGAGGAACTCCAATTCCAAGTCCCCAGTGGTTGTTCTCAGCAGACGTGTCTAAATTAGAATCTGGTTTCGTTTCACTCCACTTCCCACTTGTACATTAAGAGGTTTTCTTTTGGATGAAACAGCAGGCTAAGTGGTACCAATCAATTGTACCTGATGAAATCTTTGCTGTAGCCCACCAGTCTGTAGTCTGCTCTTGCAGTTAGCTGGTACTGGCTGAGACCCCTGCCCTGTATCTTATTCATATGTGCTGAAAGCCCCTGTGACCATCTATACTTTATTCCCTGGTTGGGGCCCTATTTTCTCATGTAATCTTAGAAGCAAAGTAAAAAAGAGCAATAATCACTTAGGATGACTTGATGCTAATAATAAAAAAAAATGTGTATTTATACCATCCACTGTTCCTCTGTCAGCCAGAAGAAATAAGACTGAGTTTCCTACAGTAACGTTTCTTAAAGTTTTAGTTGAACTATTAAGGTTTTTTATTTTTGCGTGTTTTGTTTTGCTTGAGAAAGATTTTGATTGGCAAAAATCTGGCCTGGGGAAGACATAATTGGAAGGAAAGCCCCGTTCTGTTTTTGTTTGTAAGTGCTTAATTGATACAGAATAGAGCCTTGAGATGTGTAAAGTACCTTAGTGGAATATGCTTAAACTGACACCACTTCTATTTCTGGGTTTAGATGAACATTTTCACATTCAAGATATAGTAAAACATTTGCTGGTGCCTTACTCAGCTGGGCATAGCGAAGACGTTCATTACATATGTATGTTATAGTTTGGAAAAATGAATTGATTAAATCAACAACCAATAGCACCTCACCAGTCTTCTCCAAAGGGTGACATGTCGGATTCCCAAAAGGCAAAGCAGCAATTGAATTCTTTGGTCCTAGGCAGTTTTTTATAGCTGTTGTCATCACATTTGAATATACAGCTTGGGGACATAAGCCGAAGGAAAAGACAAATATTCACGAGAGGCTGTTGTATCATATTAAAATTCTAGACTCGTTCAGAAGAATGTATTACTCTTGTGGATAGGAATATTCTGATGGATAGTAATATTACGGAAGAAAAGAACTGTTGTCCTTCCGTGGCTGGGGTCTGCCCTGAGATTTGTGATTATCAGGGGGAGATAGGTAGGTCCAGTTTCTAAGTTAGGGATGAAATATGTGGACTTCTTTTTGTCATATTTGGTATTACTGATTCGGCCAGAGAATACAGAGAAGGAGTATATTCATGTGCACTGAAAACCCACTTTTCCTGGAAACACTGCCACATTGTCCCTATGTAGTCCCTGAGTTCTCCATTATCACATGCACTGTTTACAGCCCTCTGGACCTCGTCACCCCAGCTGCCTTATATTGTGACTCTTATCATACCAATCAGATAGGAGAGAAAAAGATAAAACTTTATTCGCTTTAAAACAATGTTGATTTAACTCTAAGACCCACACTTTAGGCTTGGGAGAAGTGTACTCATTTATTGTCAGGTTCCCCTTAGTGCCTCAGGATTATAAAAAGGGCCCCGCCGCACAGATAGTGCCGCATCACCGAGAGCGTCCTCTGGTGGTGGACGGCCTATACTGTTTAGCTTGAAGAACTCAGTTGCTGTGGAGCCCTGATTCCCAGCTCGGCTGGGGTGGAGCCTCAGACTGCTCGGGGAGGCTGAAGGGCCTCTGCGAAGGATCTGGCCTTTACTTGGCTGGCCGTTCATCCTCCTGAAGACCTTCCACCACATCGCATTGCTGAACATCATGGAGAGCTCCACGTCCTGGCCCAAGACCAGGAGCCTGGTCACTCCCAGGAGTGTCCCCAAAGGAAGGTGTGAGAGGTCTGGACACTGAGGTGAAGAAAACAGCAAAGCCGTCTTAGGTTAGTTTCTCTCCAAATCAGACCCTGCGTCAAGCCTTTGGGTCCAGATGACTTATTAAAGAACGTATTCCCAGGATCAACCAGTAATTGAGTTGGGAGGGAGTAATAAGGCAGGGGAAGACGTCAAGAAAGAGTATTTTCAACTAAACTCCTAATCCTGGAGGGGTCACGTGGGGGATAAGTGGCATCTCAGGGACACGAGTCAGGCCTTTGTGCTACATCTCCAGTCGTGGGCTACAGGCTACTCGGAGCGGACAGGGTGGGGCAAAAATCAAAGTATTTTTCGCTCTGCCTTCGGGCAAGACTGTGTCCATGGCCAAGGGCTGTCCCCCGAAGGTTACAGGTGCCAGCTCACAACAGAACAGTGCACACGGAGAAGTTAAAAAACTCCACGTGCCCTGAGTTGGTAAAAGTGTGGGAAGGGACTCGGATGGGACATCAGTAGTGTTCAGGACGAGAGCCATTACAAAGATGTTACATGTGCTTCTGTAAGAGGACTTCACAGTGGTGGCATACCTGAGGAAAACAGAATCAAAGATAGAAAAAAAATTCCCTTAAATGTTTATCTGAAGCACTATTCCAGAGAAATGCACTGATAACTGGGTTTTTAATAGCCCATAATAATAACACAGAATAGTGAGATTTGTCTTCGTCTTTTGATACATGCATATAACATATTTTTATCATTTTCATCCCCACTACACCTATTTGTCTTTCCTACCTCTGGTCCTCATCTCTAGATGTCGACCTTCTACTTTCCTGCTGGTGACTATTTTTGTTCGTGCAGTAGCATGTAAGAACATGTTAAATTTAGTGTGTTATGTCCCCATGCGAGTCCCCAAAGTAACAAGGCAATGTGTTATTTATTATTAATCATGGACTATTTTACTTAGCCAAGCAGAAGCTTGGTGCTCCTTCGGTCCAGGATGTAGATGTTTTCAATTCTCAGCTGGCTTTGCCTGGAAATATCCATCACATTGAGAAGAAATGGAACATAAAGCCTTTGAAAAATCAAAGAGGAAAGTATCATGAATTTGTTCAATGGGGAGAAACAAAGGTTCTAAAAAGGGAACACAGAAAAAAGATGATTTTGAAATCTAACCACGGGGAGGCACTCTGATGAGATGTAGATGGTCTGTGTACCCACCAGGTAGATGTCTAACTGGGAAAGACAAGGAGGGAGGGAAGGAGGAAGTATTAGAACTCTCACAAAAGCAGGATAAGTGAGTATGTGCCTTGGAAAATACAGGAAATGAGAGAGAAGAGAGAAAAATGGTCCGTGGCTGTTTGATATAGGAATACAATTTTAAGGCTTTATTGTACAAGATAAAAAATACAAATGTACGGACACCATGGTTGGTACCCAGATATGTGAATCAACACAGGTTTGGAAATTTATTATGGGTGAATATTGCCATAACCCCCAAATGGGAAGCAATATTGCACTATTCCCAAGTAAGCCTAACAATCATCCCTTAGCTCATTGTTTCTACTCTGTTCTCTCTCCCTTCTCCCAGGATGCCACTTACGTATTTATTTGCTTTCTCATGGCAGCCAGTGTATCTCCTACATTTTTCTGTACATTTTCACCTTTTTCTCTCTTTGGGCTATATTCTGAAATTTTTCTTTTAAGCTGTCTTTCCAGCTATTAATCCTCTTTGGTGCTGTTGGATTTGCAAGGAAACTTTGCTGACTTTTTAATTTCTGTCGTTATACTTTTTAGTTTTAGATTTTTCCCCCTTTGGTTATACTTCAGTGTTTACAATTATCTACCGAAGTTTTCAATTTTGGGTTTTATTTCCTTGAATATTTTCAGCATAGTTATTGTTAAGTGATGTCTGATAACGACATTATCTGCATCTTTCAGAACTCTTTTTCTGTTATCTGTATTTTTCTTGATTTTCAGCTGTATAGTCTTGCCTTCTATCTTAGTCAGTTGGGGCTGTTATAAAAGCATGCCACAGACTGAGTGACTTAAACAGCAAACATTTATTTCTCGCAGTTCTGGAGTCTGGGAAGTCCAAGATTGAGGCACTGGAAGACTTCTTGTCTGGTAAGGGCCTGTTTCCTGGTTCATTGATGACCATCTTCTGACTGTATCCTCAGGTAGGGGAAGAAAGGAGAGATGGAAAGGAGCCCTCTGGGTTACCTTTTATTAGAGCACTAATCCCATTCATGGGGGCCCCATCCTTATGATCTAATCACTTCCCAAACACTCTACCTCCTAATACCACACTATTGAACGTTGGAATTTCAACATATGAATGGCAGGGGGAAGAGATAAGAATTCAGCCCATCACACATTCTATTAGATCCTAACTTAAAAGTGTGACTTGGCTCTAGTTTGATAACTTTCCATAAATAATAATTTAAAACAAAATAATAGTTCTCTATTCTAAGATCTCATCAAGTTTAAGCTGCACCATTGATTTAATTATAGCTTTTCTGGGCTCAGAAGCAAGGATACATTATGTGAAAAGTATATATGTGACCTGATTTCAGGAATGAAAGATGATAAAAGTGTATGGATCTGAGAGTTGTAGAAATACAACAGTAGCTCTCAGCCTTGGACAGAGATGTTTGTGTATTTCAGGTTACTTACTAAGTCTTCTTTTAAAGGCTCCTCAATGAGAGAAAACAAAGGCTCTGCACCGTCCTAAATCTTTGTGCCCTCCAAGGACTGAAGAACTGTACAAAGTTCCTGCTATTTAAACGCACATTAAATACTATAGATATATAAGGGGCGATCAGAAACAAATTATTATAGTAAAAGACATTATTAATCCCCCTGGGAACACTCCCCCTCACTTCAAACGCTCCTCTCCCATCATTTTTGCCACTTCTGAAGCAGTTCTGAAGGCCTCATTCACGAGTGTCTCTGAAGTGTCTTCATGAAGGTGAATGCTGCTATCGAGTGCCGTCAGATGAAACGGCAGCTCCTAAAAACCTGATGGTGTGTCCTCATCCACCTTGTTCACCAGATCTGGCACTCTGTGACTTCTCACTCTTCCCCAAATCCAAAATACCCATCAAAGGTAGATGTTTTAATCAAGTCATGACTGTGAGACAGCCGTAACAATGCAATTAAAGACACTCACAAAAGAGGACTCCCGGAACTGCTCCAGAAAGAGGCAAGAACGATGGAGTAAGTGAGCACAAAGCCAGGGGAAATATCTTGAGGGGGGCTAATGGCGATGTGTTTTTACTGTAATAAAAATTTTTAAGTTTAAACATTCACAATTTTTTTTCATTCACACTTTGTCTGATCCATGAGACCCAGAGTGTGACAAATCATGGAGTGGAAGTCTAGCAGAGCACAAAAGTACTTCCTTTCACGGGGAGGAAAACTCCACTGTAAGACTTTCCTATCAAAACTGTCAGTGGAAAGGATTTCACATCTTCGTGTTCTCTCAGTATTTCAGGGTTGGCCTTAAATATCACCCCGTCTCTCTTGGCCATGAAATTTAGCTAAACTCAGAATGGATGTGGGATTAGACTTGATCATGCCAATCAAAGCCTTGTGATATGCTAACTGGCTGCCAGAACCAGGCAGTCCAGTGGGATAAGACTAAGTGAAGAACGCAGCTCCACATTAGTAGAAAGACACTTCTCAGTGCCATTAGATTGTTGCTATATGGACATACAGGCCCAGCAGTTCCAAACCTGAATCATGCTAGAGATCAGTAATACGTACTTTTATATGAAATTTCTCAATTTTTATGTCGACAACTAATTCCAGTTTTTTAAAAATTGCAGGTAGAATGCACCATTTTCCCGCCCTGTACTAGGTATTGAATTTAAGGCCTTTGCATAGAGCTATATCCCCAGCACCCCCCTCCCCTTTTATTTTTGATTTTGAGATAGGGTGTTGCTAAGTCACTAAGTGACCCAGGCTAGGCTCAAAACTGCAATCTTCCTGCCTCAGCCTCCTAGAGCACTGGCAATACAGGTGTGCACCACTGCACCTGGCTAAATACATCAAGTTTTCCGGGTAACTGCAGTCTCTGGGCTCTAGGTCACACTCTAGGCTGTATATTCAGAACAGAATGAGTCTGCACTAAAAAAGGCAACTGTCTCACTGAAGCAACATGTACTACTTCCTCTGCCTCTTCCTCCCACATCGCAGTGGTATTCCTGAAAATACCAGCACTGGGGTTTTCTGAGTCCACTTGCAGAATCCAAAAATGCACTCTTTTTTACCCTCTCAGGATTTTGAAGCAGTTTGCTCATGAGGTCCTTTTCCCACGTACATTAGGAGTCTTACATTCACCCATCAGGGGTAGTGCTCATATTACATAGGCCCAAAGCCCATGCAGTATTTTCAGTCATCTTGCAACATGGTCTGTGGACAGTCATAGAGTAGCCAAACCACTCATTTGACTAATTGTAGCAATCTTCCCAAGGTGCCCAAAGGGAAGATATTTATTTATTTTTAATTCTCAAATATTTTAGAATGGAGATTTCTTTTGTCAGGAGGCAAGCAAGTTACTTGGAAGGTAATCAGGGCAGTGAGGGGAAGACAAGTGTGTTAAACACGAAATTGCATTACAGGGGGGATGTTTCTTAGGGGTGAGCCTGTTTCTTAGAAGAAATGATTAAAAAGAAACGGGGAAGCT
>PVJO010019242.1:0-34775 GCA_004026905.1 Hystrix cristata | reverse complement strand
CAGATCCAGCCCACCCCTCTCTGACAGGCCACCGCGCCTTAAGGCGCCTTCGGGAAAGCATTTGGGGAAGATGTAAACCAGCCAGTTAGCACACAGGTCACAGGGCTGGTGTGTAAACCCTGGATGGCCAGGTGTGGCGGCACAACCCTGTAATCCCAGCACCCGGGAAGCTGAGGCAGGAGGATCACTGCAAGTTCAAGGCCAGCCTGCGCTGCACTGCGAGACCCCGTCACAAAAAAACAGAAAAAATAGACCTTTACTCTCCTTCTGCTCTGGAGCTAGAAGCTTGAAGTTAAGGTGTGGGTGGGGCTGAATCCTCCTGAGGCCCCGGGGGACGGTGTGTCCTCCTAGAGCCTGGTGGCCTCTGGGGTTCCCGTCTTGTGCGGACATCGCCCCTCGTCTGCCGGGTCTCCCAGCCGAGGCCGCCCAGCGGCGCCCGAGCCGCTTCAGCACCAAGGACAGCGGCGCGGACCTCCGGGTCCCGGAGCAGCCGCAGGCCGGGCGCTGTCCGACGTCGAGGTCGCTTCCAGGACCCGGCCTGCCCTCCCAGGCCCCACCCTCAAGTCTCGTAGCCCAGGACCTTGTGGAAGAGATAAAGACCCGACCAGGAAGGTTTCCCCTTATTCTACATCTGCCCGCAGCCCCCTTTCTAGCCAAGGAATTACGCCCGATTTCTCTGCAGGCATTAAGGCTCGTGCTCTTAATGGGATTCCCCGAAAAGCTTGAGGAGTAAAGTTCAGACAATAGAAACCACAGGAAGAGAGTGGAGGATGGGTGTGGCGGGATGCACCTGTCATCCTGGCACTCTGAGAGGCCGAGGCAGGGGGATCGCAAATTCGAGCCCAGCCCGGGCAACTTAACAACTTAGTAAGACCCTGTCTCAAAATAAAAATGGAAAGGGCTGGGGATGCACTCAGTGTGAGGGCTCCGGGGTCCACCTCCAGGACTGAAAAGAAGGAGGAGGAGGAGAGGGAAGGACAAGCCACAGAACGGTAGATGTTTGCATCCCATTTACCCCCCAAAAAGGGTAAACATAGAATCCATCAAGATGCCTGGCTTTCTTTCTGTCTGTCTGTCTTTTCTCTTTCCTTTCTTTCCTCCTTTTTTGAAACAGGTTCTTACTATATAGTCCAGGATGTCTTTGAACTCAGGATCCTCCTGCCTCAGACTCCAGAGTGCTGAGATTACAAGCGTGCACCACCTCATCTAGCCCCCAACTCTATTAATAACTAAAGAAATGTGCATTAAAAGCTCCGTGAGAGGCTGGGCATGGTGGCACATGCCTGGGATCCCAGCACTCAGGAGGCTGAGGCAGGAGGATCGCTGTGAGTTTGAGGCCAGCCCGAACTACATAACGAGACCCTGTCTCAAAAAAAAAAAAAGAAGGATGGGATGTGTGTTTAAAGTGAATGGGACGATTTCAAGGGGGATTCTTGGCAATGTGGTCTTTACTATAATAAATTTTTTAAATTTAAATACCGTCATTTACCATATTTCACCCTTGCGTGAGTGTCACCCGGGAAGCCCCAGTTACCTTGATTCATTAGTGAGGCCTGCCGGCCTGGGGACCTTAGTGAAAAAAGTGATGTGCTGGTCACAGGAGCCAGGGGATGGTGGCACTAGGAGGAGGGGATAGGTCGTGACAGATGAGGGCACCAGCGCTCCTAGGGGCCTCCTGAGGGTTGCTATACTCTAGCTCTTGTTCTGGAAGATGGCTAAGTGGCTTTACAATTATTTGTTACATCTACACTCACATTTTCCGCTTTTGGAGGGAGTATATTTGTAATATGTCCCAATTATAGTTTTTATTGTGGTAAAATACATATAACATAAAATTGACTGTTGTCATCTTAACCTCTTGTCTTTTTCTTTGGGTACTGAAGATTGAACCCAGGGCCTTTGCCCTGAGCTACATCCACAGCCTTTTTTAATTTTTAATTTTGAGACACGGTCTTGCTAAGTTGTTAAGTTTCCCAGGCTGGGCTTGAATTTGCAATCCTCCTGCCTCGGCCTCCCAGAGTGCTGACATTATAGGTGTGCACCATGACACTGGGCCAATTGAACCATTTCTAAGTGCACAGCTCAACAGCATTTGATACACTGACCTACCTGGCTGTAAGTTGTCACCACTGTCTGCCTCCAGGCTTCCATCTCCCCACACTGAGCCTCTGTCCCCAGGAAACGCTGACTTCTGTCCCCTCCCCAGCCTGGCACCACCATCCTCCTTCCTGTCTTTGTGGACCTGATGATGTTAGGGCCGTCCTGGGAGTGGGACCCTGCAATCTGTGTCCTTCTGTGCCTGACTCAGTTCCCTGAGTAGCATACCCTCAAGGTTCGTCCTCACTGTAGTGGTGTCTGGGCTTTGTTCCTTTTCCTGGCTGAGTAATATTCCAGTATGTGAACAGACCACACTGTGTGTACCCTTCCACTGCTGGTGGGCACTTAGCTGTTTCCACCTTCTGGCTGTCGGGGGTCGCACTGCTGGTATGTGGCTGTACAGGCTCCCTCTTAACCCCGTTTCTCTCCCCCACTTCAGGCTGTGCCTTCCTGACCTACTGTGCAAGGGACTCTGCTATCAAAGCTCAGACTGCCCTGCACGAGCAGAAGACCTTGCCCGGGGTGAGTCCCACGTGGTGGGGAGGAGGGGCGCAGCGGTTACTCTTGGCCTAGGGCCAAGCCTTCCTGGGATCGGCTGTGAAATCCATGTGCCTCTGGACTCAGAAAGAGATATAAGAAACAGAGGGGTAGAAATCTTCAGGGTGAAGCATTTATTAGTTGCTACTGTGTGCTGTATTCTAGACTTTGCAGCAGAGTGGCTGTGTGTAGTTGTTCAGGTTGTGTACTGAGCAAGTCTGCCTGACTGAGCATGCATGTGTCATTGGGCTGAGATCTAAAGGTTGGGGAAGCATTAGCAGGCAGTGGCACAGGCTGTGCAAAGGCCCGGGGGCAGTACACAGCCCTGTTCATTGCAGGAGCAGCAAGGAGGCTGTGCAGCTGGAGCAGAGGGAGTGGGGAACAGAGAGGGAGGAGAGAGGTGGGGGGACTGGAAGGGAGGGGGTGGTGCAGGTGTGCACTTTCTGGGGATGGTGGAGGATGCTGCAGAGAAGGGGGTCCCAGAGGGCTCAGGTGCAGAGGTGACATTTGAGGAATAAACAGACACGTGACTTATCAACCCATTTCCTGTTCTTTATATCCGGAAACACCCAAACACCCAAGGCTGGAGACTTGGTAAAGAAAAGAGGCTTATGGAGCTCGCGTTTCTGGAGGCCCAGGGCGGGGTGCGGCATCAGCCCCGCTCTGGGGAGGACCCTGTGGCAGATGCCTCACCGCTGCAGGACCCCATGTGACAGGGCGGGGTCACATGGCAAGGCAGGGCAGGGTGGGGGGACAGTCCCGCTCCATTTATTTATGTATTTTTTATTTGCGGGACAGGAATTGAACCAGGGCCTTGCTGCTGAGCTCCAAGCCCAGCCTTTTTGTTATTTTTTTATTTTGAGACAGGGTCTTGCTTAGTTGCTCAATTGCCCAGGCTGGGCTGGAGCTTGCCATCCTCCTGCCTCAGCCTCCCGAGTGCTGGGATGCCAACGTATGCCGCACAACTGGACCCGTTCTTTTTGTAACAACTCATCCTGCCCTCCCGTGGAAATTGTTAAGACCTTGGAGGCCACGCCCCCAATGACCTAAACACCTCCCCCAGGCCCCGCCTCTTAAAGGTTCCACGCCTCCCAATGTGGCCACACTGAGGGCCACATCCTGGTCAACCCCTAGCAGACAGGAGAAGGAAGGGGCGTTCCAGGCACAGAGACCAGCACGCAAAAGGGATGTAGCACCCCAGACCCACGCTTCTGCCTTCCCTGGGCCTTCTGCAGTCTGCCCCAAGCAACTAGAACAGGCGGGCACACCAGGGACGGTAGTATCGGTGTCTGGATGAGGAGCCGCCCCACCCCGCCGGGTCGTGCACCTGTCAGGAGCCAGGAGTCGTGTGAGTTGTGGCACCGTCCTGGCTCGGAGTCAGCCGAGGCCTTAGCAGGAGTGTGACCGTGTCAGGGACTCAGCATCCCGGCCCCCAGCTGGTGCCCTGAGATGGCAGTTGGAGGGTGGCCTCGGGTCCTCCTTACATGTCGCCGTGCGGTGCTTAAGCATCCTCACACATGATGGTGGCTTCCCCTGGGGCTGTGACCTGAAGGTGGCGGAGAAGCGAGCCACAGCAGCCTCAGAATGACACCCTGTCATCTCTGCTGCACGCCGTTGCCAGGGTGCGGGGACGCTGGGCAGAACAGGAAGGTGGAGGGAGACTCGGAGGAGCAAACTGGTCTGGTATTAGAGTCGCCCAGTGTCAGGCAGCCAGCAAGCCACAGAGTAGGTGTCGGGACCTGCATGGTCCCGCTGCGGGCCGTGCCGGGGGTCACTCTCCTGTGAGGTTTCCTGGTTGCCCTTCGCCATCTCCGGCTGGTCACCTCCTAAGCGATTCTCTAGCTGTCCTCGTGTGCCCTGGACTCTGCAGAACTCGAAGTGGCTGTGGCAGCCCCTGGAAGCAGTCTGTCCCCTTGGTCTTTGGGCACCAGCCCCCCCTTGGCCCACGGTCCCCACACCCTGCTCTGCAGTGTCTCCCCACTTGAGAACCGCCCCCCCACCTCTGTGTCCCCGAGCTCACCCAGGCTCTGCCACCTGAGCCCTGTGACCTCAAAAAAGTCTCCACCTTGCTGTCTCCAGCATGGGCATCACCTTCTCCTTCTGACCAGGCTGGGCAGCGAGGGTGCAGAGCAGACTCTGGTTTGGAGACTTGGGGACCCAACGGGGCACCGTCCCCTAAGATTCTGTGCGTGGAAGGCCACCACGGCTGCCCGGGGCTGTAGATTAATGAGATGACTTCGGATGGTGAGGACAGTGTTGAGATAAGAAACAGGGTGGTTATCAGACCAGGGACCTGGGAAGGGGCTCATTTCAGATGGGGTGACCAGAAAGGGGAGGGAGGGACCGTGCGATTCCCATGGTGAAGGCAATGTGGCTGAGGGAACAGCTGTGCAAAGGCCCTGAGGCAGGACCATGCCTGATGGGTCTGAGGGTCCCGGAGGCCGAGGGAGGGGGACACAGCAGGATACCCGGGTGAGCAGCTTGGATTTATTCCTGGGATGACTCTGGTGTCCTGGGAGGGTGACAATCAGAAGAACAATCTGATTTGATTTACTTCTTATTTATTTTCTTTTTTTTTTTTTCCTTCAGCATTAAGGCTAGAACCCAAGGTCTTCCCACCAACCGCCACCCCCGTCCATTTTTTATTTTTCATTTTGAGAGAGGTTCTCACTAAGTTCCTAAGTTGCCCAGGCTGGGCTCCAATTTGTGATCCTCCTGTCTCAGCCTCCAGAGTGCTGGGATGACAGGTGTGCGCCACCACGCCTGGCTCTGTCCCTTGCTCTCTTGGCCCCATGACCAAGAGTCTGTGTCACTCTCGTCACCGTCCCCATCTTCTGGGGCCTCTTCTCCAGCTGCCTGCACCTTCCTTTTCTGCCCCGGATGCCTCTGGGGGACCGGGTCTGCCTGGCAGCCGGGGGAGCCCACCCCGAGAGCCTCCCTTTGTCAAGATGCCTTCCCCAAATAAGGTGCAGGGGACAGGACCTGGGCAGATATTTGGAGCCACCTCAGTTCAGGACGGGGTGTCCACAGATGTCGGGGTACTGGGGACACACATGGCGGCTGTGGGCATCTTAGCAGATAGAAAGCAGGACTGTTTCTGGGGGCAGGAGCCTCTGGGCCGAGTCTAGAATGACAGGTGACAGGGACAGATGGAGGTGGGACGGAGGTGGCGTGGGACCAAGTGTGCTGGGACTCGGGCAGGAACAGGCCCGAGTTGAGTGCAGGCGTGTGAGCCTCAGTCGCTGTCAGACTCAGGTTGGAGGGAGGGGCTTGGCCAGAAGGGATTCCGCCCCAGGACACAGAGGACAAGGCCAGCACCCCGCATTGCCTGGGGCACCCCGCCCGGGACCGAGCGCTGACAGTGCCAACAGGGAGACCCTGCCAGCAGCTGGGTGTAGTGACACACACCTGTCATCCCTGCACCCTGGGAGGCTGAGGCAGGAGGACTGCAGGTCTGAGCCCTGCCTGGGCAATTTAGCAGCTTAGTGACTTAGTGAGACCCTGTCTCAAAATAAAAGATAAAAAGGGCTGAGGATGGCGCTCAGTGTGAAGACCCTGGTTCAATCCCAGTACCACAAATAAGTAAAATAATAAAATAAAATGTTCTAGGATGAGAGCCCGTAAACTTTTTCCATCAATGGTCAGAGCGTAAATATTTTCAGGTTTGCAGGCCATACAACACCCGCAACAGCTGCTCAAAGCACAAAGCATCGTTAGACAACTTCTACATGAGTGTACTTGATTATGTGCCAATAAAACTTTATTTACAAAAACAAGAGGAGGGCCGGAAAAAGCCTTTGAATTGCTGCAAGTGTGCCTCAGAAACTGAATTGTTAGTGTTATTTAATTTGAAGAAATTTATATTTAAACTTAAACCATCACACCTGACTGATGGCTGCAGGATTAGGCAGCAGAGATCTCAGGGTCCCAGAACAGCTAACAGCTACTGTGTTGGACAGCACAGATCTAGAATGTTCTAGACCGGAGGCCGGGTGCCATATTGGATGGCACGGCTCTAGAATCTAGATTCTCGAGCAACAGACAGTCTAATGGGTCTCCAGTCACACACGGCTTACGGTTCCCAACAGTGACTGACCACATACATGACCTGGTGGTCTAAGGTCTGATTATGTAACCTGTCGTAAGCAGCAGTGCCCTGCTGGGTCCCCAAGTCTCCAAACCAGAGTCTGCTCTGCACATGCCTGTCATTCCGGCTACTCAGGAAGCCGAGGCAGGAGGATGACAATTTCAAGCCCAGCCTGGACAACTTAGTGACCTAGCGAGACCCTGTCTCAAAATTAAAAAGGACTGGGGTTGGACCTCAGTGTGAAGGCCCCAGGTTGAATCCCCAGAACCATTCACACACACACACACAGATCACACCACCTGGTGACATCACAGCTGTCTCAGCCTTTGTAACCACGCTCAGTGCTGTTTGCACAAACACAGACTCCCCTCACAGTGCATCTCTCAGGATGCGTCCCCACTGTGCGCGCTGGCCTTGAACCTGGGCTGGCATGGTAGGTCTAGATGGCCAAGCTTGCGGTCTTGTTTCAGTGAGTGTTTGTGGGAGGGCCAATGTCCCTCTCTCTCTGGGCCTCAGTTTCCCCTGCCATTCTCCAGCACAGCTGGGGGACCTCCTGGAGCTGCCGCATCAGCAGGGATGCATGGATGGAGGGGAAGGCTGAGGCTCAGGAGGGGAAGGAGCCTGTCTGGTGTCACCCAGCAGAGGTAGCATGGTCCGGGCTGCTGGTCACACCCATCCAGCTCTCAAGGTCCGTTCCCTCCGGCCTCTCTGACCCGACCTCGGCATTCTTGGAGTCTTCATTTTGCTCTGTAGTAAGGAGACAGCACAGAGCTGTAGCTGGGAGATGAGGACTCGGAGAGTCTTTCTCTCTCTTTCTTTCTGTTTTTTTGAAACAAAGTCTTGCTATGAGACCTTGAGCCTGAGCCTAAGGTCAGGCTAGCCTTGAAGTCACAGAGATCCTCCTGCCTCAGCCTCCGGAGTGCTGGAATTACATGTGTGTACCAGCACGCCCTGCCACACATCATCTATTCTTCCTGCCTTTTGATTTTACTTGCCAGGACGTAGTTGAGACCCATCCTTGGTTTGGGAAGCAGAGGTGTGTGCTTTTTCATTGCTGCATAGTACTCCACCACACAAACATGCACTTTATTTCACCTGTGGTTGAGGGATGTTTGAGTTTTTTCCAGTATTTTCTGTGGCAAACAGAGATACTATGATGTGTTTTTGGTGGACAAGTGTTAAATTTATGCCTTGAACAATCAGAAGTTCAGGTCCCAGAATGTTCAGCATGTGTAGCTTGCTGAGCATCCTTCCCATGAGCAAAAGACCAGGCAGCATTTGGGGCAGGAGCACCCTGAAAATGGCCTGAGATGTTCAGGATGGGAGGCTGGGGGAGGCTGAGGCAGACATCTGGGCCTGTGTGTCTGTCCCCTACAGGAGCTTCTTCACAGAAGCTCCCGCCAGAGCTGTGCCCCTTGCTGAGAAGGCCTCCGCTCCCTACCATGCACTGCGCATGCCCAGCTGGTGGGGGTGGGGCTGGGCACCCAGCAGCCATCGCCCTAGTCCCCACCTCTCTGCAGATCCTGCGTGTGTGCCTGGGTTGGGGGACAGTAGGAGTGGGTGCTTCTGTCTTTCTGTCAACCACGAGGGCCCAGCTTGGTGGTGCACACCTGTGAACCCAGCATTTGGGAGGCTGAGGCAGGAGGATCGCTGTGAGTTCGAGGCCAGCCCGGGGTACACCAAACCGAACCAAATCAAAACAACTAAAACCCCCCACGAGAGCTGGCACACCTAGGTCATGACTAGCTCTGGGTCTACTCCCGTAGCTGCTTTCTGGAGTGAGGCAGTCCCCCCTCCTCAGGCGTGAGGGCAGTGGCGTCCCTGGGGACACAGTTTAACCCCTCTCAGTGTCCGGGGATCAGATGCTCAGCCGAGTGACACTCTCCAGGGATAGAAGCCGGACTGGACCTCGGGACCTGGCCTCTCACCGAAGCTGGAGTCTAGCTCCCAGGCCCCAGGAGAGTGGGGGGCTGCGGGCCCAGCTCCTGGGGTCCTGCCTGAAAGAGCACGGCCATTAGAGAGGACGCTGTTTCTCTCTCCACCAAGGTCTTGGGAGCCAGGGACTCCCCAGATGCCCCTGAAACTGCAGGGGCTCCAAGGGGGTCCCTCACAGGAAGCACCCCATGCCCACTCCCTGGCTACACAGCTTAGTCTTCTCCTGTGCTCAGCATGCTCTTTGCCCACGATGACGCGGGACAGCTTTGCTGTCTCCAGAGCCTGGAAACCGCAAGCCTTTCTGGTCTCATTTCAATCGTGCTATGTTCTTGTCTCCAACTCCCAGCCACCAAACTCCTACTGCTACTTCAAAACCCACTGCAGATTTTCCGTATTTAGTGAAGTACCAGGAGAACTTTTGGTTCTATCCTGTCCTCTGCTCCAGCTCTGATCTGTCCCTTCCTGACCCACCCCCGCCATGCGCCAGGGTCCATGTCTGGACTCTGTGTCCCCTTTCCGCTACCGGGGGTGGGTCCTCGAAGCACTCAGCACGGAGGCACACCAGAGAGGATGTTGAGCAAGTGAAACGAGGAAAGGAGGGGGCAGGGCAGGGATGCAGAGATGGGGAGCAGGGGAAGGTGGAGGCGGGAGGGAGGAGGGCACTCGGCAGACCTCGGTGGGACAGACGGAGCGAGGGAGCCGGAAGGAGGTGGGCGGGGCCAGCCGGGCGGGCGGGAGGCGGGGGCGGGAGACTCGCTCCCTCCGGGCGCCTCCTCCGGGCGGCGGCACGTGGATGCCAGCCCGGCGCGGCTCGGCCGGTGGGTAAGCGGGCGCCGGGCCGCGGGGCGGGGCGAGGGCCTGCGGCGCCGCAGCAGCCGGGCCGGGACCTCCGCGGTCCCCGGCGGCGCGGGAGGGGCGGGCCCTGCGGCCGGCGGCCGGCGTCCGGGTCCGGCGGTGGACCGGGCGGGGAGCGGGGCGGAGAGCGGGTGCCCCAGACCCGCGAACGGGTGCGGACGGAGAGCGCTGGGTGATGGGGGTAGATTCCCTCCCTGTGTCCGCCCTCCCTGCCTCCCTCCCTTGGCTCATCCATCTCTAAAAGATTATATTTAAATATCTCTTTTATGCAAGGCAGGAGCTGGGCTCGCCCCTAAGAGGCGGTTTCCATGGCAACAACAATTGCCAGCTTCCGTGTGGTGAATCAGCGTTGCCATGGCAACCCCATCCTCCTCTGCCCAAGGTGCTGGGAGGGAGGAGGGGAGAGGAGGAGGTGAGGGCCCGCGGAGGCGGGAGGGGGTGGCGGGAGGGGTGGGCAGAGCGGGAGGCTAGAGCTCCGGGGTCCCCCCTCCTGTCCCCCCTCTTCCTCTGGCCACCCCACTCCCAGAAGCTGGTCCCGTCCGGCTGGAATAACCTCCCCTCCTGCCTCCAGCGTGCTGGGGTGTGGTACCCAGGTTGCGAGGGGCCGGGTGTGTGGGGTGGATGGTGGGTGGATGGTTGGGATGCTGCCGGCTGGGTGGGGGAAGGGAGTTGGCTGGGCTGTCGCCAGGTGGTCAGGGTCCCCTGGAGGGCGTGGTTGGTGGCGGGAAGGTTGGGCCGGGGAACACGGAGGCCCTCCGGGGTTCCCTAGGCTGAGTTCAAACGGGGGTAGCCCCCGAGTGTGCCCGGGACACACACTCAGAAAAGAGGAAGGGGCCGGAAGGGGGAGGGCCTTAGGGGGCAGGGGGAGGGGGGCAGTGTCGCAGGGTGGGCTGGGTCTGGGGGTCGGATATGGGAAGGAAATCAGAGGCAGGAGCTCTGGGGCTCATAGATGGGGAACGGGGGTGTCTTGTGGACGCTGGTGGAAAGTTCCCTGGGCCCACAGTCCAGGAAGCTCTCCCGGCTGTTAGCTGACGTCGTGGCCCTTCTTTCTGGCCTCGATGGTGAAACCCAAAAATGGGTGCAGGCGCCCTGTCTCTGGTGCTTCCTGTGCATTTGCACTAGAACTAGAAAAGTTGAGGTTTCCTGAGCACCCTCTCTGGGCTGAGACAGGGCTCTAATTTCTCCGCATACCCTGCCCTCTGTAGGAGTGTGCTGTTGTCCCCCGGGAGGAGGCAGACAGAGCAAGATGTCAACACTTCCAGCCCCGAGGCAGTGGGAGCAAGGCAGGATGGCCTGCTTGGGGGCTTTCAAACTGGGTTTTGAAGGATGCGTAGGAGTTCAGAAGGCTCCAATCTGGGAGGAGGATTCTGTCCCAGGACTGTGGACAGGACTCTCCCACATCCCTCAAGTCTGTTCTCAAATATCCCCATTCACTCATACCTAGGACTGCATATGTAAGGGGGGCAGGGAGAGGCTTCCTCCTGCTAAACATTATTTTTAGGGCCTGGAGTATTTTTAGGGGAGGAATTCAGAGTAGTGGTTCCTGATGGTTCACTAGTCCACTCAGGTATTTCAGTCCCTCTGCTCAGAGCTCAAGGGAGGTGGCTAAAAATAGCTGTCTGGGTGTATCGGTCAGCTGCTGCTGAGTAACAGGCTATCTTGGTCATTTTATTTGCCTGATTCTGTGGCGGGCTCTTGTTTGTGCTCATCTAGACAGTTCTACTGGCCTCTCCTGTGGGTGCTTGTCATTCAGTGGCTCACATTTGTCCAAGTGGCAGTCCCAGTGTGCCAGGAAGGCAAGAGAAAGAGGCTCTGAATTCACTTCACGACTTCACTGCCACCTCATTCTGTTGGTCAGAAAAAGTCCCATGGTCAGGTCCAGTGCCCAGGCTGGGGAAACAGGTTTGAGTTCTTGATAGCAGGAACTGTAAAGTTACCTGACATAGAGGGCACTGGAGGAACTGGGCCATCTTTGCAAATAATCTGTCACATTTAGGGAGGACAAGGAGACTTCCAGGAAGAAAGGATAATTGTCACTGGGTTTTGAAGATTAACTAAGAGTTTGCCAGGCACACCCCACCCTGCAGGTGGGACCACGCGCTGCACTGGGGTATTGACTGGGGGGTTACCGGGTGCTGAGGCTGGCGGGGCCACGGCAGGGGACATGAGCAGAGCCCCCGCCTGCCTGCGCCCCCTCCACACCGCCAACCTCCACTCTTCCCTCCCCTCTCTCCTCACAGATGGCGCGGCCAATCCAGGTGAAGCCTGCCGATAGCGAGAGCCGCGGAGGTAGTTGTCATCTGTCCGTGGTCACCAGGCTGGGGTTGACGGAGGAAGGGGGGGAGGAGGGCACACCCATGTCCAGACGTGTGCAAACCTGTGTTTCTGCAGCCGCTGCACATGAGCACTTGCGCATTCCGCGATGGGAGCGCCCTCTGCACGTGGGCCTGCCCACTTGAGCATGCGTACTTGGCTGCAGGAGGCCGGGCGAGGGCTGTTCTCCAGGCTGGGCCCGGGCCTCAGGGTGCGGCGTACCCATGAAGTGGGGGGAACGCTCAGTCGTCTTCAGTGGGCTCTAGAGCTGGTCGTTCTTGGACGTTTTCATATTCCCTCTCCATCCTGGGGAAAGGGGCGCTGAGCAGAGCAGCCAGATGGGGGAAGGAGAGGTATGGGCAAGGTTGTTAGGACTCCTGTGTATGTGTAGGAGCCCGGTAAAGCCTATCTGGGTTAGAAAGCACTTCTACACTCTCCCTCCGGGCTGCCAGTGTGGGACAGAAGCGCAGAGGTGGGTCTGTGTCTCCAGATTCCCTCTCCTCTCCTACATCTGGTTCTCCCATTTCTTCCTCTTCTGTTTCTGATCCCCCCCTTGCCCTCCCCGTCTCTCTGCCCCCACCACGGCTCTCTTTCTCCCTGGCGCTCATTCGCTCCGCTTCCGTTCCTTGCTCCCTCCCACCCCCACGAGTGAGTGACAGCTGCCCGGGACGGTTTCCATAGTAACCCAGCTCTCCATCCTGGGAGATGAAGCTGCCACCTTTCTGATTACCAAGGAGCTGCGCAGTCACCGAGGGGCAGAGCTGGCGGCCCGGGGAGGCAGAGGCTGGCGTTCCTTGCCCTGGGGACGGCGGGACAGAGCAGTCCCAGAGGCCAGGGACTCGGCTGAGGTGGTGTCTCTGCCCACAGGAGACCGGAAGCTGTTTGTGGGGATGCTGAACAAGCAGCAGTCGGAGGAGGACGTGCTGCGGCTGTTCCAGCCCTTCGGGGTCATCGACGAGTGCACCGTGCTCAGGGGGCCTGACGGCAGCAGCAAAGGTGACAGGCAGGGGCGGGGCCGCGGGAGGGGGCGGGGCCTGCCTCGGGTGGAGCCAGGGCTGCACCGGGGGCGGGGGGGGGCAGGTGGGCGGGGCCATAGGGTCGGTCTGGGGGCGTGGCTAGAGTGTGGGAGGCTCTGCTGGGAGGGCACTCTGGGGCGGGGCCTAGCAAAGGGCGGGGCTACCTGTGGGTGGGGCGGGCTGTGGGCCGGGCCAGAAAGAATGGGCGGGACCGGCAGGACAGGTAGGGTGGGCGGTGCTAGTGGGTGGGTGGGTCCTGTGGGCCGGGCAGAGACTTGATTCTCTCCAAGTGCCTTGTATCTTTTTGGGCCTGTGAGTTGCACGATTATTTGTTTCCTTGTCTCTGACTGGGAAGTATTTCCATCCGGATCTGCCTGAGTTCGTCCCTGACTGTCCCACTGAGAGCCCTGTCTGGGTTTTAGCTCCTTCGGTCTGTCTACTTGATTTCTCTTGCCTCTGCCTTAGTCTTACCTTCCCAGAACTGAATGGCTCCAGTGGCCTCTATGACCCTGACTTCTTAAAAAATTTTTAAATTTATTTTGGTTTTTTGTTTGAGACAGGGTCTCACTATGTAGTTCAGGCTGGCCTTGAATTTCCTATATAGCCCAGGCTGGCCTTGAACTCACAGCGATCCTCCTGCCTCAGCCTCCTGAGTGTTGGGTCTACAGGCATGCACTACCACACCGAGTTTGGGCCTGATTTTTTGATATCTAATCCACATACTGTGAAATTCACCTTGTCTTAGTCCACAAAGGAATGTTTTTTAGGATGGTCACATGACTGTGCAACCATCACCACTAATTCCAGAGCATTTTGCCATCACCATGGCTGCCAGGTTGTGGCACGGGACAGTCTGGAGCTGGGTCGCTGGGCTGTGCCCTGCAGCCTCAGTCCTTCTGCCTGTCCCATGGAATTCGCCTGTGTCTGGTGGTCTCTGGTTGTCTGTCTGCCTGATGTCGCCTGGTGACCATCCTGGTCCACCCTGGCACAGTGGCATTTGTGACCCCAATATGCGTGACTCTGCCCACAGGACTGTGTTTCTGTGACCGTCTGATGATGGCATGTTGTTTGCATTCTGCGTGTCTGATTACACTGTCCGGACCGTGTGGGGTGCTGTCGGGTGGGTGTTCTCCACGCTTCTCTCCTCACTTGTTTGAGGGGTGGGACGCCTCCCCGATGCTCCTTGCCTGGCTCTGGCCACTCAAGTGTGCGTTTGCAAGTTCTGGGCAGCTAGTCTAACCGATGATCCCCTGGCCGGCCGCCTCCCTGCAAGAGCTGAGGTCTGACTGGCTGGCGGCTGGGTGGCCATCTTCCTGGCTGGGCCTGAGTCTGTCTGGCTATCCGACTGACTGTATTCCTGGTGCCCAACTGTTTAACTCTCTGGCTTCATGTGTCCGGTCATCCCGTGCCCCTCCACTCCCTTGACCCCTCTCCCTCTCCTCCTCTCCATGCAGGCTGTGCCTTTGTCAAATTCTCCTCCCACACAGAGGCGCAGGCGGCCATCCACGCCCTGCACGGCAGCCAGACCATGCCGGTGAGTGGGAGCCGAACAACCACGGTGCAGGGCGTGGGACAGAGCGAGGGGGACGGGGACGAAGCGGGCCCTCTGCCTGCCATGCAGCCCCTGGCTGTGATGAGCGTGTGTGCACAGATGTGTCACAGGTCTGTGTGTGGGAGCATGCAGGCTTGCGTGTTGAGGGTACATGTACATGTGTGTGATTACTAGTAGGTGAATGTTGTTGGAGTGCTGTATGCACACAGGCAGATGCAGATACGCACAGATGTGTGTGCACGTGTATGCTAGTGTATATATACATGCATGTGCGGTGTACACTCGTGCACGTGTGTTGATACATAAATGTGTACGTCGGTGCATATGCGAGTATGCCTGGAGGATCCCTTTGGGCGGAAGTAGGGGATGGGCAGGGGTCAAGACTGGAGGCTGGGGACAGAGTAGGGCTGGTCTGCAGGGATGAGGGGCGGGAACAATGGGCTGCGGGGGAACGGGGAGCTGGACTCAGAGGTCTGTGGCGGTGCAAGGCTCAGAGGGTCACGGAGCCGTCCACCCAAGGAAGGTCACACAATGTCCTGCCTGGTAGTGAGCTCCCTGTCCAAAGGGGCATGGTAGCCAAGACAGGCTGCAATGCGCACTCAGGATGAGCTGGCTGAAGGCAAAGACACCCCTTTTCCTCAAGCCCCAGAGTCAGGGTGTCGACTGTGTGCACACCCATAAAGCAGGCGCACTGTGGCCCTGCCCGGGCTCCTGAGGAATCCTGGCTACCTCCCGCCCTTCTTTCCCTCCTGGCTTCCCGCCGCCCCTCAGGGAGCCTCCTCCAGCCTGGTGGTCAAGTTCGCAGACACGGACAAGGAGCGCACCCTCCGGCGCATGCAGCAGATGGTGGGCCAGCTCGGCATCCTGACGCCATCCCTCGCCCTGCCCTTCGGCCCCTACAGTGCCTACGCCCAGGCTGTGAGTGACCCGACTCTGGCCCTGTGGGCACAGGGCCCCGGAGGCTGAGCCGTGTCCATTCCCTGTCCAGCACTTCCGCTTCTTTGCCCTCTTCTTGCCTCTTGCTCTGTCTGACTCAGGATCCCATCCTGACTGTGGCTGGACGCCCCAGATCCATGCTGATCGTGGAGCCTCAAACCCAGGCTGAAATTCCAGCTCGGAACAGGCACAGTTTTAGGCTCAGCCACTAAATTCAGTCTGAGTCCCACCCCGATAGTAGACTAAACTCAGACTGAGCCCTTGATCCAGGCTGTGGTCTGACCGTAGACTGAACCCTAGTCTTAGATTAAAACTCAATCTTGGGCTGTGCTCTGATGTTGGCTGTCCTCAAATTTAGATTCTAGTCAATTCTGGGCTGAACCTATAAGTCCAGGCTGACCCCAGACTGAGATCTGACCTGGCTGAGCCCTGGTCTAGGCTGAGCTTCAATTTCCAACCCAGCCCTAAATGTAGGCTGAGCCCTGATCCCAAGCCGAGCCTCAGTTTCTAGCTGAGCCCTAAATGTAGACTGAGCCTTGAACGCAGATTCCAGGATGAGCTAAGATAACTGGTGTGACTCCCCCACATGCAGTTCCTGGGGACCCTGTGGGCTGTGATCTCAGGGCACACCGTGCCCACCCATGTCCTCTCCTTCCCCAGCTCATGCAGCAGCAGACGACAGTCTTGTCCACCTCGGGCAGCTACCTGAGCCCCGGCGTGGCCTTCTCTCCCTGCCACATCCAGCAGATCGGCGCCGTCAGCCTTAACGGGCTGCCCGCCACACCCATCGCTCCTGCCTCTGGTGAGCAGCTGCCGGGCCGCAGGATGGCTGGGTGGGCCGTGCAGCGGCTCGGGCTTCCCTGACCCCTTCCCCTCTGCAGGGCTGCACTCACCCCCGCTGCTCGGCACCGCCGCCGTGCCCGGCCTCGTGGCACCCATCGCCAATGGCTTCGCCGGCGTCGTGCCCTTCCCGGGTGGGCACCCTGCCCTGGAGACCGTGTATGCCAACGGCCTGGTGCCCTACCCAGGTAACTCCGCTGGCACCCGTGTGTGCCCTACACCACAGTGCTGGTGCCACCCAGGCCTCGGTTTATTCTTCTGCAAAATGAGGCAGATGATATTTGCCACATCATGAGGCTGCTTTGACAATGACAAAGAGCCTTGAATAAAAGAGCGCATGCAACAAATATATATATATATCTCTATACACTTTTTTTTTTTTGAGACAAGGTCTCGCTGTTGTAGCCTAGGCTGGCCTTGGACTTGCGGTGATCCTCCTGCCTCAGCCTCCCAAGTGCTGGGATTACAGGCATGAGTTGCCACGCTCAGCCACTCATGCAATAAATGTTAACCAGGCCGACTCCAGCTATTCCCTGCCCTCATGCGTCAGATGGATGCCCTGACTCTATACATGTGATTTTTTTTTTTTTAAGAGTAGGAAATGTATGAGGGAGAGAAAGAGAGCTCCTGAGCGACAGGAGGGGACCCAAGTGGGTTGCCTACCTGTGATTTTTTTAGGATGTTATACTTGTGATTTTCAGGACAAACATCTTCCAAAACATTCTGTGAATTAAGTCATCCCTATCATGGAGAAGTTGGTTGTAACTTTTTTATTTTTAAATGAATGGATGTAACACCACATTGTCAAAGCTAGGACATTGACAGTGGTGTGGTAGGATTCACTTAGATTTTATCCGGATCTTACCATGTCGCACAAGCACTCGTGTGTGTGTGTGTGTGTGTGTGTATTTCTGCGCCCTTTTCTCACAGATTTTTGCAGCCATTACAATCAAGATACGAAATTAAGCCAGGCATAGTGGTACAAGCCTGTAATCCCAGCACTCTGGGAGACTGAGGCAGGAGGATTCCAAGTTTGAGCCCAGCCTGGGCAATTTAGTGATCAGTGAGACCCTGTCTCAAAATAAAAAATAAAATAGGACTGGCGATGTAGCTCAGTGCGAAGGCCTTGGGTTCAGTGCCCCCCGCCAAGATGCAGAATCATAACCCCTCCATTGGAGCAGCATTTTCAGACTGAATTCTCCCCTAGACTCCTCGGCCTTGATGGCCTGGGCAAGCTCTCCCCTCCTTTTCCCTCTCCCCCAGTGGTGGATCTGTGAGGGGGGTCGCTGGGAGGGGGATTAGGGTTGGGCGGTGACTGGGGGACAGGCTGAAGTCTTGGTGAGTCCAGAGAACACAGGGGGGCAGCGAAGTGTCCCCCTGGGAAATGACGGGTCAGGGTAGGGACCGAGAGATGGGGTCCGAGAGACCTGGGTCCCATTCCGGCCTCTGCCTTTCCTGTCTCCGTGGCAGTGTGAGCGGCCCCACCCGCTCTGAGTCTGTTTCTTCGCCTGTAAAATCGAGGGTCATCTCGTACAGGGTTTGGCGCAGGGGTGAAGCTGGTCCAGATATTTGTGGGTTCACCTCCTGGCTCTCAAGGATGGGGGTGGACAGAAGACTTCTGCCGCCCCTGCCCCACCCAGCTCCTCTGTCTGCCCGCAGCTCAGAGTCCGACCGTGGCTGAGACGCTGCATCCCGCCTTCTCCGGGGTCCAGCAGTACACAGGTAGGAAGGCCGCCTGGCCCCGCCCCGAGCCGCGCCCCCGCCCGGCCACGCCCGTCCCAGCCCCGCCCAGTTCCGGCACCTCACAGGACCTCCTTGTTTTTTCCTTCTTGCGCCCAGCCCGGCCCCACCTCGGGCCCCGCCCACTCAGGACACACCCCTGTTCTGCACGCAGCCCCCCAAAGCTGGACCTGGTTTGAAGACCTGCCCCCACTTTGGTCCCGCCCTCCGTGTCCTCTGCTCCGCCTCCTCCAGCATCTGGCCCCGCCCCTCACGCCTCACCTTGCCTGATGCCTCTGACAAAGCCCCACCCCCACTCTGTACTGCTCGGGGCGGCCGGCCTGGGTCCGCCCTCTGCCGTGGCCCCGCCCGCCCCGCCCCGCGACACGCCCCCTCTCCCGGCCACGCCCACCGAGCGTGTCACTGGTCCCGCCCCTCCCAGCGGCCCCGCCCCTCACGCCCCGCCCCGCGCGCTGTCTGTCGGTCTCCGCAGCCATGTACCCCACCGCGGCCATCACGCCCATCGCGCACAGCATCCCCCAGCCGCCGCCCCTCCTGCAGCAGCAGCAGCGAGAAGGTGAGGCCACCGTGACCTCCCCGGGGCCAGCCCCGCCCCTGACCTCCACCTGCGACCCCTGCCCGGCAGGGCTCAGGGACCAGGCCTGGCGCAACTGCCCGTTCCCTGGGTGTCCTCGACTGAGCCTCAGTTTCCCCCCGAAGATGGGAGCCACACCCGCTCAGACCGGTGTGGATAGCAGTGGCTTCCTCCAGCCCTCACCGGAAGCGCGTGGTTCTCTGCTGTTTTGGCGGGAAGCCTCTCCCGGAAGTTGGGACAGGGCGTGTGTGATGAGGTCTCTTGGATAAATTGAGGCCTCCCCAGGAAAGCCAAAGATGGAGGGAGGAGTTAGATTCCGGATTCTGACAATGGAGATTCACTTTCACCCACTTCCGATGTGTGGCGGTCATACAACAGACCCATGCCTCAGTTTCCACCTGGTGACCTGGGCATCAATCTGGGCCAGGAGGCATTACTGGGATGTGAGCAGTGGCTTTTCCTAGCACCTGGGAGTCCCTTCCTCTAAGGCATCTATGTGTGGCACCAGGAGGAGGGCTGTGCCCCTCGGCTGCTTCTTTCATGGGTCCCAGTGTGTCCCCAGGAGGCCCTGTGCTAAAGCCCCGCGGCAGCATCATAACAGTTTGCGTAAGAGTCCATATCCCGCCAGGGTCGTGGCGCACGCCTGTAATCTCAGTACTCGGGAGGCTGAGGCAGGAGGATCACAGTGAGTTCGAGGCCAGCCTGGGCTACATAGTGAGACCCTGTCTCAAAAAAGCAAAAACAAAAACAAAACACTCTGAGGTGGACATTTGAGACGTGTGTGCAGTCCGAGCACACACAATCTGTTTCCTTAGGAGATTTCACTGAATATAATTTTCTGTGTTCATCCAGCGTTGCTTTGGGGGGAAAGGAGGGGCCAAAATAACACATAGGCAAGTGCAAAACTCCAGTTATGCTCAGAATTGTCCTGGGATCTGAGTCGTGTTGGAACAGAAGTGCATTTTAAAAAACAGGCGTTAAAGGGGAGCTGTGTTCATCCGGAAGGCAGGCCTGGGTCGTGTGTCACCTTGGTATGGGGGGACGTGTTCATTGCAGGAAGGGGTCACACTTCTCTGGAGACGCGTGCAGGGGGTGGGCTTTAGAGATGAGCTTGGTAGCAGATTTGGGGACTGTTTATGGCTTGAGATAATCAAGGTTTTGACATGCTATTTCTGTTTTATTTATAGTTTTTATATTAGCCATGTTTTGGGAATTATTTGAGTTGAAGATGGTTTTTGAGGATTAAACGTGACTTTTTTTTTTAACCATAATTCTTTCTGGTCTGTATGTTATGTTATTAATTACCTATGATTTCAGGGTGCCTGGGCTTCAGGACTGGAAAATTATCTTTGCTTTCAACTAATTTTCCTTTCTGGAGGGTGTGGGGATGGGACAGGGTCTTGCTCTGCAGTTCGAGCTGGCCTTGAACTCACTATGTGGCCCAGGCTGGCTTTGAGCTCGTGGAGATCTTCCTGCCTCAGCCTCCTGAGTGCCAGAATCACAGGCATGCGCCACTGCACCTGGCTCTCGACTTCTTTCGGCAGTTTTATTGTAGAATTTACAAAATGAATGCAAAGATACCGCAAGTTTCTGTATTCCCTACATGTACTTTCTCGGACTGATATAAATCATCTGGAATTTGTGGTTCAGAAATGGGTTTTTCTGAGGGTTTGGGGTCGTCTGTGGGTTTGGGATTACGTGGGGTCTGGAGTGGAGGATTTAGCTGGGTGGCTGGTGGGTTTTGCGGTCAGAGGGCCTGAGGATTAGCAGCATTTGGGATTACACAAGACCACAAGGAAGGGATGGCGGGCCCTGCCTCCTCCCCACCCACGTCCCTGTCTCCCTTTTGGGGTCCTGGGGAAGCTGGATCCCCGCCGCTGGCGACCCATCAGGATGAGGCTCGGCACCACGCCCCTCCCGGGGGTCCGCCTCCTCTCCTTGGGGGCTTTATGTCTTTCTCTCCCCCACCTGCAGGTCCCGAAGGCTGTAACCTGTTTATCTACCACCTCCCCCAGGAGTTTGGAGACACGGAGCTGACGCAGATGTTCCTGCCCTTCGGCAATATCATCTCCTCCAAGGTTTTTATGGATCGGGCTACCAACCAGAGCAAGTGTTTCGGTGAGTTACTCGGGATGTGCATGTATTGAGCGCCTACGGTATACGTGGCAGTTCCCACGCAGTCTTTCAAAGACTCGTTCATCGGTGCCCTTGTAACTTCAGCACCTAGTGCCCCGAGTCCCCCGTCCGTGTCCTGTTCCCAGAAAGACAGGAGAATTGGAGGAGGAAGGGCCATCCGGTCACTCTTGAGGGTGTAATTCTGAGGGGCCGTACGTCTTCTCTGAGCCTCAGTGGCACTCAGGCCTGATAACAAACATGAGACCATCAGAGGCTTGCTCTCAGCACCAGATTCGCCCATTGCTCCCCTGGGCTTCCCTGTGCAGGCAGGACCTGCACACAAAGATACAGAAAGAGGCAAAGGATTGAGCACCACGAGCATGCCCACACGCAGGGCGTCAGATGGAAAGACAAGATGTGAGGCGCGCAGGGTTCTGACAAGAGGAGGTCCCAGCGGTCCCCTGTGCCAGATCAGTCTCGGCAGATTGGATAAGGAGTGAGCTCCCCATCCCCAGAGGCATACAAGCCCGAATGTATCAGTACGAAGTTGGGGCTGCTGCTGTGTGTCCTCTGGCAAAGTCCGCCTGCCCCCCCAGGACCCCGCAAGCAGCGGACGCCCCCGGCACCCACCATGGCGGTCCACCCCGGTCTCTGCAGGATTCGTGAGCTTTGACAACCCAGCCAGCGCCCAGACCGCCATCCAGGCCATGAACGGCTTCCAGATTGGCATGAAGAGGCTCAAGGTGCAGCTGAAGCGGCCCAAAGATCTGGGACACCCCTACTGACTGTGCCCACAGCCGCCCCAAGGCCGCGGGCCTGGCCCAGGTGAGCCGCCAGGCGGCCCCACACCCCGCCCAGCCCTGGTCTTGTCCAAACCCCACCCCTACCCCTCGCTTATTTTCCAAACCTTCCCTGGGTTTGGTTGGGTTGGCAGGGACAGAGCTGGACGAAGACACCCCCAATAACTGTGGTCGGGGCTGAGACAGAGGGTGGGATGGGGTAGGGAGGTGGGGGAGAAGCCGGGGTTCCCCACCCAGGTTGGTTAGGCAAGTCCTTCCTGGAGAAGGTTTTGAAGGATGAATAGGAGTTCACTGGAAAAGGCAGGTTTGGCCTGGGGTGGAAGGTGCAGTGGGGAGGGGCTGCTCCTGTCCTGTGACTCTGTTGTCCCCACTGAAAAGACTCTAAACCAGAGGAGGAAATGTGAAACGTGCACCCCAGACCCTGGCCCTAAGGTTGGACCCCAAAATGCCCAGCTCAGCTTGGAACCGAGGCTGGCCCCCAGGCGATGGGGACAGCCCTTGATGTTCTCGCTGTCCCCATCCTCTGTCCCCACCAGCTCCAACTTCCTCTAGGATAATCTGTCCCCATGGGGTCATTTCTGCTAATGAAAATGCAAAAAAACCCCAAACGAACAAGCAAAACCCATGAGTTTATTTTGCCATCAGAACAAAGAACTTCATTGTGTTCCTTCGGGGGCACTGAGCAGTAACCCTAAGAGGCCACCGTGGAATCGTGACCCTGACCCCCAGTCCCAGGGCACCATGTGTAAAATGGGCTCATGGGGAACCCAGTGGACAGATGGGGCTTCTCCCAGCTGAGCCCAGAATCCTCCACCGAAAGGACTCTGGATTATTCATTTCGATTTTTTTTTGAAATTTTAAAAAAATCACCATTGCTGTCATCTGAAAGAGCCTCACGGGAGCCTGGCACACAGTAGGTGCACAGTTAAATAAGGTCTATACTCTGCCTTTTGAGCCCCGGCGGAGATGCATGGTCACCTAGATGTGTGTTGGGGACGGACCTGGTGGAGGCCACTGACCGGAAGCCGAATCCAGGGCCGCTGCCTGCATCTGTTCATTTCTAATTCGGCCAGCAAATCCTTCCTCAGCTCCTACTGTGTGCTGGGCGCTGTTCCCAGCCCCTGGGCACACGGCCTCGAACAAACAAAAGAAAATGGGAAAGGAGGGGCAGAAATTACCTTCCTGGAGTTTCAATGACAGGGTCTGGGGACCAAGAGACACAAAATTTTAGAATGTGAAGTCCTCTCAGAGCTGGGTGGGTTGGCCTTGGAACCTAGGATTTTGCTTTTTTTGGAAAATATAGGAGGCCCGTGGGTCCTCAGACCCAGCCTGGCGTGGGGCACAAGGGCTGGGGCAGGGAGGTGGTGTCTTCCTTCTGGCCATGTCCCCCTAATGCCCGCCCCTTCTCCCCCAGGTGAGGGGCTCCCACCCCGGGAAGCTTGTCCCGCTTCCACCCTATCCAGGACTTTCCCATAAATTACAGCCGTGTTTGGACACCAGCCCTGCCCCTCCCCCTTGTCCCCTCACCCCCCCCACCCCCAAAATGTGAAACGCTTCTCGGAACCGAGTGGGGGGCTCGGCGGTCTGTCCCGGGTGGGGGGACAAGGTCTCCTGCATCGGGGCCGGAGAATTCACACACTGCCACTCCTACCCTCCACTTGGGGACATTTTCTCGCTCTCCCTCTCACCCCGACTTGGTGGCTTCCCCCCAGAAAGAAATCACAACTTTTCCTATATATATATATATGCATATATATATAGAGCTAGAGACAGTATATATATTTTTTTGAGTATAGATCACGGGGCCAAACTTTTCTGACTTCTGACATCCGAGAGAGGATGATCCTGAGCTGGTTGCTTGGAGGGGCCGAGGCTGGCTGGGTGGCCCCGGTGTCCCTCTGTGACCCCGGCAGGGACATCAGACCGGGGCACGCCACGGTCACCTCCGGGAGGCCGGGCCTCATCCGCAGGCCACTCGTGAGGGCGCCGAGGCCGGCCGGCCGGCGGGGTGTCCCGGGTCTCACTGTCCCGGCCCCGGGGCCCTGGCTTCTCGGATGCCGGCACACAGACCCTCCAGCACCTCCCAGCCCTTCTCTGTCCCCAGCCCTCTGTCATAGCCTTATTCGAGTGACCAATAGCCCTTAGCTTTCCGTTGGGGGGACGGCTGGGGTTGGGGGTGTCACCCCCCGCCCCTCACTGTCCCCTCCCTAGGGCAGGCAGCCACCGTCCCTGCCTTCGAATCACCAGCCTCCAATTTAAGGTCTTGTAACCAAGATCGCCAAGCCTTCTGGACCAGGACCACCCGGGCCCCTTCGTGGGGAGACGGACCGTGAAGGGACCTTCTTACCTCCGCACAGAACTTTTTTGTTTTGTTTTGGGTCTTTCTGAGCAGGTACAAAGAGGAAAAGAGAAGAAGAAGAAAAAAAAAACAAAAAACAAAACAGGGAGGGGGAATAATCACGGGACAATGACTTTTTGTTTTCTGGCTGGGGGGAGGGAGGCCCGGGGTGGGGGGCGCCCCTGTTTAGCTGCCCGACCGACGCGACACCCAAGAAAGCACAGTGTCCAGTTCGCCCGGACGTCGTCCAGTCGTGGCTTTCGGCCGCGCGAAGCACTGGGCGACTCTTCGTATGCTCCGAGAAACAAAAAACAGAAACAAAACAAAAGAAACAAAAAAAAAAAAATTGAAAAAGGAAAAAAAAGTTTCTTTTTGTTGCTACCAAAAATGTGTTGACTGACCCAGAAAAGAAATCAACGAAAAACCAACACATGACAAAAAAAAGAAAGAAAAAAAAAGAAAAACAAAAAACAAAAAAAAAGGAAAAGAAACAAATTCTCCCGACCAACTTTTGCAACTCCAGAGTTTGATGATTGTTTGAGATGCCCCTCCCACGTACCTGTGTCCCGTCGTCTGTGTGTGCGGTGTGCCAAGGGGACCTCGCCAAGGGTCCCCTCCGTGTCCCCGCCGGCCCGCCAGGGAGCGCGGGCCGTTCCACTCCATGTTTACTGGCTGTAAATACCATTTTTTATACTCCACCTCGAGGACTTGTGATTTGTACGATGTAGTTTATTTCTGCTACGAGTAACTTACAACCTGACTTTTGGAGACCGAGCCCCCCACACCACACACGGGAGAGAAAGGACCAGAAAGGACAAGAGGGAATTTTGAGTTGACTGGGTTCGAATTTTGTGTCAAAGCAGATTTCCCTGCCTAGTTCCCTTCTTCAGGTCAGCAACGGCAAGTCGTCTTAATAATGTCCCAAATGCCTCTCTTTGGTCTGAGAAAAAAAAAAAAAACCTAAAAATTTATTTAATAAAAGTTTTACTTGCTAAAGGGCTGGTTCTTGCCTATTTTCTTTCTCTTTTGGCTTAAAAGCCAAGTATATTTGACCCACCCTGGCAGCCAAGCTAGAAAGAAGTCTACGTTTAGGCTTAAGCCGGACATGGCAGGAGATGTCCCCGGGCAGGAAGTTGGAAATTCCTGTATTTGGGATTCTGTCCGATTGGCCCGGAAGTTGCAGAAATGTCAGAGGACAGCAGATACACGCGTTTGTTTATTCATTCAACAAACGCTTATTGGACATGGACAGTGTTGGTCATCAGGGGACAGCAAACAGTGACAAGACAGCTGCAGCCCCTGTCCTCATGGAGAGAGACGCCGCACAAAGAATTATGCACCATTTTGGAAAATAGACATAAAGTTCACGTAACATCAGATTTGCCACCTCGGCCATTTTTTTGTTTGGTTATTTGAGATGGAGTCTCGTCGTGTAGTTCAGGCAGGCCTTGAACTCACGGTGACCCTCCTGCCTCAGTCTCTCCAGTCCGGGACAACAGGCATGCGCCACCACGCCCGGCTGCTTTAGGCAGTTTGATGGGGGGCAGGGAAGATGGACACAACTTGCACCCAAACCAGTAGAGCTCCGCCCCCCAAGTCCTGAGGCCCCGCGGTGGGGGGACGGTGGGCTGGGCTCTGGGGACAGCCGGGTGAAGAGGCAAAATCACTTGGCTTCCTAAGCTACTTCCCACCCCACCAGCCATTTTACCAAAATGCTTGGCCTCATCCCGAAAGCAACCTCTTTGACAGTTGGGGAAACTGAGGCTCACGGATATGATGCATGCCCTGCTCCAGGGCCGAGCCAGGAAGAGGGCTAGGAAGGTTGATTTCTGCTGCCTGGAAGGGTGTTCTGAGGGGAAAGGCCCAGCGTGGGGAGGGGCTCGGGGGTCCTCGATGTCAGGTGGCTGGGGGCGCACAGGCCAGGAAGGCTGGGTGGAGAGCGGGACGCTGAGGTCCGCGAGGGCGAGGGACAGAGCTGCTTTTGCTATTAAGCACCTACTGTGTGCCAGATCCTGTAGCTGCCCTCCTGAGGCCAAAGTCTAGGAGGAAAGTGGACAGAACTAAAACCAACCCCACCCTATCAATTCCAAACTGCGCGGAGGGTTGGAATCTACGTGGCATTTGGCAAATCTGGGCAGAGAATATAATAATGACGGGGGATAGTGAACTGGGGCAGGGAGAGGGCAAGTGCCCTGCCTGAGGGCACACGGCAGCAGTCCACCCCAGACCCACTGGTCGTGGGCTAGACCCATTCCAAAGACTGTGTGGAGGCTAAAATTCAAATGTATTAGTTTAATATTCCAGGTGTTGTGTGTTGTGGAGCAGTTTGAGCTTTTGAATGTTATTTGACGTTTTTAATAGTGTGGCCTTCAAACACAGCAGTTCCACCTCTGAGGGTCTCTGTAAAAGTGAGAAAAGCTGCCGGATGAGGTGGCGCATGGCAATGACCCCAGCACTCCGGGGATCCTGAGACAGGAGGATCACAAATTGGAGTCTAGCCTGAGCAGTTTAGCAAGACTCCGCCTCAAAATAAAAAATAAAAAGGGCTGGGCTGGGCGTGTATCTTAGTGCCAAGGCCCTGGGTTCCATCCCCAGTACAAAAAAATTCTTAAAAAGGCCCAAAATATTTAAATTTAGAACCAGACCATCCCAGGGTTTGAATCCTGGTCACGACTTTATCGGTAGCGTAATCTTAGACCAATAGCCAGCTCGGCCGTGACTCAGTTTCCCCTTCTAGAAAATGAGATTAACAGATCAGTCGTTTCTCGGGGCCGCTATGGGAGAAGCGCGGGTTCATATTTATTACGAAGCCTTTCCGGGCGTGAAGACGTTTTAGAGTACTAGCAGAGGTCGATCAACCTTCCAAAATTCACTTTCTAGAGGGTTCGCCCAAGCCTACCAGCAGGGGGCAGCAGAGACCCACGCCTGCTCCTTCGTGGGACTTGGACGGCTACTGAGCCACGACTGTGTGCCGAAGGCTGCGCCGGGGGGGGGGGGTTGGGGAGCTGGGGGGACCCCCGTGGTTTCTGTCCTAGAATATGCAAAAGCCACCAGGTCCAAACCCCGAAGCCAAACCCCGGAACCTCTCATCTCCCGTCCGGGGGAGCCTCCCACCTCTGCCTTCCAGAGGGCGGAAGCTGGGCGCGTGGGTCACGACGAGCAGGAAATAGCACGCGAGCCCCCGTCCTCGGCGTTTGCAGAACGACCCCAGGATTTTGTGTTCTTTCCCCAGGGCCCTGTCTTCCTCATCTGTAAAATGGGGCTTAGGGGAGAATTCGCCATCCAGAATTACTGTGCTGGTCAAAACTAGTGAAAGTGAATTAGTATGAGTTCGTGAGCGTTTGTAAGCATTTATTAATCATCTAGTGTGTGTTGTCGCGGGCCCTGGGGACACAATAGGGGAACAAGGTACTTAAATCCCTGACCCCGCGCCCAGGGTCTTCGCCCCGCCCCAGCCTCGCCCCACCCGTCAGGCACAGTTTGCCGTCCCTCCCCAGACCCGCCAACTCTCCACCCCCTCTCTTTCCAGAGCCTATAGGAGCGAGGTGGAAGGGGGGTTATTTACATATTCATAAGGCCATCAGCCAATCCACAGTCTGAATTTGGGTTTGTCTTCGGAGCCTAGGTGATTGTGACGTCACAGTGACGCCTCTTGTGATCCTTAAAGGCGCAGTAACCTCTCCTAAAGGAGGGAGGTTGAAACGGGTCTTCTGATTCGCTTTGGAGTTTGGAGTGTGCAGGGGCCCAGAAACCAGGGCAAAGCGATGACACCTGGACCGCTTTGCCATCCTGGAAGAAATTCAGGAATGCGTGTTAAGCCTCACGACAGGCTGGGCCTTTACACCGTCTGGGATGCGCGCGTCCCTGCGGTCAGACCTGGGACTTCAGCACCGGGGGTCGTGGACAGCTCCTGCCCCAGGACCCAGGCGCTCGGTTGCAGGCGAGCGGCGCGCGGAGGGCGGCTGGCGATCCTTCAGACCGCAGGCCCCGGCCGGCCTGTCCCTCCTCTCCCTCCAGGTGGCCCAGCCCCCTCACCGCCCCCCTGGACCCGTCCCCTCGCCTCTGCCCTGGTCCCCCGACTCCCTGCCGTAACAAAATCTACAAAGACAACATCACTGGATCTGTGTGCCGATGGGGAAACTGAGGCTCAAAGGTAAACCCAGCAAGATGGGAGGCGAGTTCTGCACTCCCTGGGGACGCTTTCCAGGGAGAGGTGGCATTTGAGCAGGGCTTCAAAGACAGGGGTGAAGGCCAAGGGTCAGCAGCGGGCGTTCATAGTGGCAGGAAGAGCACAGGAGGCACATGCCTGCCTGTCATCCCAGCACTGGGGAGGCTGAGACAGGCGAGTCACGAGTTCGAGCCCAGCCTGGGCAATTTAGCGAGGCACCGTATCAGAATAAAAAATAGAATGGGCTGGTGTTGTAGCTCAGTTGTTAGAGCAGCCTTCGGTTCAATGTCAAGTAATGAAAAAAAAAAGGTTTTAAAATGTATTTTATTAATCCACATTTGCAGTGTGTAATGATTCCATTCACGATGGGGAGTTGGTACACATACATAACACATCTTAGTTCTTTTCTCGTTCCCTTCCCCTCCCCTCCCTCCCCCTCCCTCCATCTCTTGGTTTTCTCCTCTTTTGCAAAAGATCTATCTCCCTATTTTCTATTATCTGTCTTTTATTTTGCTCTTTACTTATACGCTGGGCTTCTCATATAAAAGAAGCTACGTGATATTTAAGTTTGTGTTTCTGATTTATCTCACTTAACATTATGGCTTCAAGGTGCACCCATTTTTCTACCAATGGCTCAAGTTTAGCCTTCTTTATGGCAGAGAAAAAATGTTTTATGGTTTGGTTTATGTTTGGGTCTCTGGTCCTCCTGGCATCGATTTTGGTGTCTGAGGTGAGGCATGGGTTGAGATTACTTTGGCTGTTGTTATTGTAAATGAAAATCCAATTGTTCCAGCACCATTTGTTGCAAAGTTTGTCCCTTTTTCATATAATTGCCTTTGTAAAAAATAATAATAATATTGGGGTGGATGTCTGTTATCCCAGCACTTGGATCTCCATGAGTTCCAGGCCAGCCTCAGTTCCACAGTGAGTTCAAGGCCAGTCTGAACTACATAGTGAGACCCTGTCTCAAAAACGAAAAACAAAAAAACAACAACAAAGAAAAATTGGTCCAATCTGGGCAGGCCTGTTAATGATCTCTGTACTCTGTGTCACTGGTGGGCAGATCTGTCCTTTGGTCAGTCCACATTTTCTAGACTAAAGATTGGCAGAGGCTGCTCAGGACAGATTTTAGACTTTACTAGTCCCACAATCTCTTGTTACTGTTCAACTGTGCCTTGAAATCAGCCATGTGTATGTGAGTGAACACACAGGCTGCGTTCCAATAAAACTTTATTTACAAGACAAGCAGCTGCTGTATTCACATATGCCCCCTACTCACTCCCGACCTGCCGGACAAAGTTTTCAGATTCTCCGTCTAGATTATAGTAAGCCTTGGAATCAGAGAGATCCGGGTTTGTCCTGACTCTGTTCCTCTTTTCCCATTCTTTTGCCTTTCCATATACATTTCAAAATGGAGGGGCGGGTGCTGGGGATCGAACTCAGGGCCTTGTGCTTGCTAGGCAAGCACTCTACCACTGAGCTAAATCCCCAATCCCCCCATATAAATTTCAAAATAAGCTTCTTAATAGAAAGTCCTACTATGTGTTTCTCTTTTCACTGTGCTGGGATGAACCCAGGGCCTTTGCACATGCTAGGCAAGCACTCACCACTGAGCTGTACCCTGCCTTGAAGTCTGAAAAGAGAGCGGGATGGGGCTAGGATCCCACGGTCCTCTTCAAGGCCACACCCCCAATGACTTTGCTTCCTCCCACTAGGCTCCGCCTCTTAAAGGTATCACTACCTCCAAATGGGACAATATTGGGAACCAAACCTTCAACACACAGGTCTTTGGGAGACACCAGATCCAAGCTAGAGCACTTGCTACAGATGTCCCCCAGGGTCCTCCTGCTGGTATAGCATAGATGAGGAGTCTCCTGCGGCTCCTACCTCTCCTGACCCTTACCCTCGCCCCCATAAGCCATGGGCTTTGTTTTGTTTTTTGAGACAGGGTCTCGATATGTAGTTCAGTCTGGCCTTGAACTCACTATGTAAGTCCAGGATGGCCTCGAACTCATGATGAGCCTCCTGCCTCAGCCTCCCAAGTGCTGGAATTAGAGGTGAGCGCCACTACCCCCAGCTCTGCCATCAGCCTTTGTTTACCTCTTCCACCCCCTCTTTGGGCTGGGGTGCAGCTCAGTGCTGAACACTTGCCTAGCAGGTGCCCTGGCGTCCATCCCCAGCACTATGAAAATAATAATAGTAGTAATTGTTTTATCCTTAACTTTCTGCATTTTAGTGTTTTTTGTTGTTGTTTTATTTTGTCATGCCTGCTAGGCAAGTGCTTACCACTGAACTGCACCCCCAGCCCTTTTAACGTTAAAACAGGGTCTCACTAAGTTGCCCAGACTGGCCTTGAACTTGTAATCCTCCTGCCTCAGCCTCCTGAGTAGCTGGGATGACAGGTGTCTGCCAGTGCAACACCTCTCTCCTTGCTTATCATTTTTACAAAGCCGGCACAGGAGTCACGCTTAGTGTCTGGCTGGTGCACAATAAGGACAAGCAGGTTTTTATTGTATTTATCATAAGTCTGCCCCTGACTTGTGGCCACCTGCAGTGGTGAGTTATATTTGTCTCCTTAAAAAAAAAAAAAAATATATATATATATATATATATAGTTTGTTTGTTTTTTGTTTTTTGAGACAGGGTCTCACTATGTAGCCCAGGTTGGCCTCAAACTCACGGTGATCCTCCTGCCTCAGCCTCCCGAGTGCTGGAATTACAGGCCTGTGCCACTATCCCCGGCTCCTTAAATACATTGAAATCCTTTTATATAAAAGGTGTAATCAGAAGTGTCCTGCCATCCTCAGACACAGACCAAATGAGGGTGGCCTGGAATGACCTGAGGTTGAGAGAGGCCGCCCCGAGCTAGTCTTGTTCATGCAGCTGGGTAAACTGAGGCACAGCGTGAACAGAGAGCCACTGGAGACCTGGGCCGTTTGCTGCTGGTACTGGGAGACAGGAAGTGGGGTGAACGAGGCTGGGGGGTCCCTGCAGAGGTTCGGGTTCCATTGTGGCTGCGGGTTTCATTGCTGGGCCTTGGGTCCCTGATTCTTGGACAGGAGAATGTGGCTCGCTCTCTCGCTCTCTCTCGCTCTCTCTCGCTCTCTCTCGTGTTGAGGGTTGAAGCCAGGGCCTTCACACTGAACTATATCCCTACTATATCCCTATTTTGAGATAGGGTCTCGTTAAGTCACAGGCTGGGCTCAAACTTGCGACCCTCCCGCCTCAGCCTCCCGAGCGCTGGGATGACTGGCGTGTGCCGCCATGCCCCACTTCTCCGCGTCTCTTTCCCTCCGCGCCTCATCCCCTGTCTCTCCCTCCCCAGCTCTGAGCTTGCTTGTTTCCCTCCCGTGTGTCTCTTTCTGAGCTGTCTGGTTCTTTCTCTCCTCTCTCCCTCCCACATCTGCCTTCCGCCCGGCCCGGGCCCTGACCCGTCTTCTGGCTGCCTGGCCCCGACCGCACATCTGGGGAGTAATTGTCCCCCGTGACCACAAGGTACGGAGGCAAATTACAGGCGGGGCGTATGGGCGGCCGCGACGCTGGGGCTGGGCCGGCCTGCGCCCTCCCCGCTCTGCCGGGAGCCAAACGCCTTTTGTGCGGATGGAGAGATGCGCCCTCCTGCCTTCCTCGGGCACAGCCGCCCTCGCTCCTTCATTCAGGCTTTCGCTCCTCGCGCCCTCTGACGGGCGGGACGCGCAGCCTCGGGACTGTAAATGTCCGGGCTGGGGGTGGCCCGGCAGGAACAAGGGGGGAAGGAAGGCGAAAGAGGGGAGAGAAAGGAGAAAAGGGCGGGCGTGGTGGCACACACCCGTAATCCCAGCACTCCGGAGGCTGAGGCAGGAGGACCGCCGTGAGTTCGAGGCCAGCCTGGGCTACAAAGTAAGACCCTGTCTCAAAAAACAAAAAACAAAAAAACAACAAAATGAAAAGGAAAGAAAAGAAAGAAAAAGAAAAGCTCCAATCAATGACATGTTGCAGGGCGAGCTCTGCTGTGTGTCCTGGGTTCCCGGCTAAACCTTCCTGAGCCTCAGTCTCCCCATCTGTAGCAGGGAACCAATCGAGGCAGCCTGTCCCCAGCTCTTGGAAGGGTTGGGGCTTAATGAGCAGCTCTGCTCCTGCCCTGACCCAGGCTGCCTCCCGTGTGCAGGGCTCGGGCCTGGCCTCAACTCCTGCCCTCCAGGCCCCCAAAGCCGGGGAGGCCACCGGCATACTAGGCCCCTCAATTCCAGGCTTAGGGCTGCAGCGAGACCGTTGCTCTAGCAGGAGTCGGGCTGATGCAGCATGGATGGGCCATGGCTGGGCTGTCTCTCTGTCTCTCCCTCTCTCTCCCTGTCACTTTCTCCATTGCTGTCCCTCCATTTCTTGGTTTCCCTTTGTTTTTATTTATCTCTCTCTCTAGTGGTGGTGGGGGCTGTTAGAGTTGGGTTTGGAAGGATGCATAGGAGTTCCCAGGTGATGGAAGAGATAAGGCTGTGGCAGGCAGAGGGGATGACCGAGCAAAGGCTTGTAGTAGAGAGAAAGTGGAGAGGAGGTCAGGGAAGCCGGCCCTGGTCGGGATGGGGACCCAGCTGACGCTGGCGGCCCCTGGGAGGGAGGAGGGGAGGCACCAGTCTGCAAGTAACCCCTCCCCGGAAGTCCTCCCCGGAAGTCCTCCCCAGAAAGTCCTACTTGCTGTGTCTGTGGGGTCGGCACGTCCAGCCCACGGGGACCAGCAGTGGCCCCTGTCCTCAGCTTGGGCACACACTTAGCACCCTGTATGTGCGGAGCAACGACGAGCCAGTAAAGAGCAAAGCCCCCTGGAGACCTCTGCTCAGAGCTAGAAGAACAAAGAAAAGCCTAAAATAGTTCCCATTGCATCTCTCCCTCGGGTTCCCTGTCGCACCCAGCCACTTTCAGCCACCAGTTACCCTCTTCAACAGGGAGCCGCCAGGCACTGTAACCCCAGCCCTCGGGAGGCCGAGGCAGAAGGATTGCAGAGTTGGAGGCCGACCTGGGCTCCACAGTAGTTCAAGGCCGGCCTGGACTACGTAGTAAGACCCTGTCCCAAACGCACTCCCCCCAAAAAAGAAAAAAAAAATTTAAATAAGGGCTCTGTAAGCCCAAAGAGGCCCGGTAGCATGTGCAAGGTTGCAGCCAGAGCCCGACCCCAGCTCTCCTCTCTCCAAACCCGGCATCTCACTGTCTTCCCCAAAGCGAGCATCTCTCCCTTCCTGGCTCTCCAAACTCGCCCACCTGGGGGCCTGTGGGGTCCCATGTCCCAGCCTGGGGACGTGGAGGGGGGTGGACACAGGCCGGCTGCCGTGCACCGGCGCTCTCTCCTGCATCCCGGGGCGCCGGGAGAAGCCACGCTCTTTCTTTCCGGGGGGCGGGAGAGGGGTTTTCCAATCAGAGTCAGAGCCTCATTCACAAATCCACACGGCTCAGGCTGATTGTGCCAAGCACTGCCACACACACACACACACACACACACACACACACACACTCACACGCTCGCACACAACGGACTGAGCTGTGGGTGGCCCCTGCTCAAGGCTGGCCCGGGGTGAACACGGCCCCATCTGCTGCTCTCTCTCTCTGTCGCCCTCTCATCTCTGGCCCGCACCCCGGCTGCACCCAGCATCCTCTCCCCAGTCCCCCGAGAGAGCCCGTGTGTGGCGCCATGGGAGCCAGAAGCCCGGATTCTCGTCCCCAGTGAGGTGACCGGGGAAGGGGCCGCCGGCCCCGTGCCGGCCCCAGCATGGAGGTCCCCGGGCCCCAGGCGTCCAGCAAGCCGGGGGAGACCGCGGTCAAGTGGCAGCTATGTTACGATGTGACAGCCAAGATGTGGTGGATGGTGAGTGTGGAGGTGGCTGCGGCTGGGGGCAGGGGAGGCCCAGGTGGGGACTTGGCGTCCGGGGCAAGCTGGGTCCTGCCGATGGGGCCATCGTGCGTGGGTTCGGGCGTCGAGAGCACTCAGGGCATTTGTGGGGACACCGGCCTGACAGTGGAGGGACTGGAGGCTTTTCTCTGGCCGCCAGGCTGCGAAGGACCCAGATGTGCCTGTCAGTGGCCGGTGAGGACACCGGGTTGGTGGCTCAGCGGCCAGACCCGGGGACCTCGTGAGGGCCGAGCGAAGCTCCTGTGGCCCCAGGGCCGGGATGAGGAGTTCGGGTGCAGGGCGGCCTCACGGGGACCCCAGTCACGGGTTGGGCGGGAGGAGGCTCTGGGTTGGGGCGCTGTGTGGCCCCGGTCAAGCCCCTTCCCGTCTCTGGGCCTGAGCCACAGGGAGGTGGCGCTGCCCGAGGCCTGGTTCATGTGGCCGCCCTGAGACGGGCCACCTCCCGGAAGCTTCTGGGGCTCGGGCCACATCCCCGGAGCTGGGACCCAGCCGGATGGAGGGAGAAGCGATTCCGGGGTGGCCCTGAAGCATGGCCGGACACGCTCCGGCCTGTCCCTCTGTCTGTCATCCGTGCATCTGTCTGGGAGCCGGGCCGCCATTCGTGTCGTGCCTGGAAGCTCTCGGCTCTCAGCGTGGCTCTTGGTGACGGGCGCCGGGTGACGTGCACCTTCGCGATGCCGTCTCAGCCTCTGTGGCCTGCGGATGCGCCCATCGGGGACACAGTTTGGAGCCTGGAAATCTGGGGCATCGTGGCTGGTGCTGTGTGGGTCCCCAGGGACGGTTAGGCCTTGAGGTAGATGTAGCAGCTCATGGCCTGCAGTGAGCCCCCGTCACTGCTGTTGCTTGGGGCCATCGGGAGAGGGGCAGAAAGAGCGATCTTGGGGGAGGACGCGGCTGTGCAAATGCCCCGGGTCGCCGCAGACCCCGGCAGGGCGCGGGAGCAGCAGCGAGGAGGCCGTGTGGCTGGAGCGGCGGGAGCGCGGGGCAGAGGGAG